>WTSP01023861.1:37407-48002 GCA_025331215.1 Actenoides lindsayi
AGGAAACCACTTTTTATCCCCACCCACAATTAACTATAAATTAAGGCCAAAAACAAAGTAGACATTAATGGGGGTTTCAATGAAAAAAAAAAAAAAAAAAAAAAAAAAAAAAAAAAAAAAGCAAACAAACAACCAAAAGAGTTGGGATGGGAGAAGTGGAATATAACTAAATAAATACCTTTTGCTTTTGTACAAAATTGTCTTTGCTACCAGTGGTAGCTCTCTCTGCCTCCTTCCATGACTTCTGTAGCGGCTGCAGCATGAGAGACTGGGCAGGAGCCTACCCCCACTTTCTGTTGTCCTACAGACAATTCAACTCAAAAAAAGCAGCATATTGCACTCCTGCCCTTCCTCAGCACAGAGGGTGAAGTGAAGAAGGAGTTTCTGTATAATTTGGCATCTCAGCTAATAGCTACAGAAGACACAAATTTTTCTGAGGAATATGCCTGCTCTACCCCTGCCTTGAGCCCACTGTCGTTTGTTTCTATACACCCTGTGTCATCATTTACCTTCTCCCTCACAGTCATATTGTTTTGGTGAGAGATCTATGCTGCTCTCTGTATGGACATTCCCCACGCAGCTCAGCACCTGCTTCCTCCTTTGTGCCATGCAGTCAGTCCAATCCCTCCTGAACCTGCTTCCACTGTCAGCAGGGCCTTGTTTTTCTTTCCTGATATTAATTATCTTTTTGGTATTTTGTATTCATAGCAGCACAAAGAGTGATGAAGTCATATTTGCTGTTAGACAGTATCTTTCCTCCTCAAGGTTTTGTATACTGAAAAGTTTTTTCTTCTTTTAAGAGATGGACAGCCTCTTTACAACTACAATTATGTGGGTTGAAAAAGTACACTATATTTTGCATATAAAGCAATCTTACCAAAGTTTAGTCTTAGATTATTTTCTAAAGTATGATGAAGTAATAATCATGCTGAAGAATTTAAAAAATGTGATGAATTTGCTATGCAGTTATAAAATTCCTACATAAAAATATCAATAGGAAAATTTTCATGAAATTGGTCCAAAAGAAATAAATCATAGCAGAAATAAGGTAGAAAAACATGTAAACTACACTAACTATGATAATATGATCTGTAGTTTGAAATCTCCTGTCCAAACACCCACATGGAATACATGCTCTGTAGACCTGTGAAAGGCCATACCACTTCATGCCAATTCCAAAACTTCATACGGCTTTTGAGTAACTCACCCCTGGACAAGCTCAGTTGTCTATTGTACATAAACACAAAAGAAAGAGCATAGAGGTAGTTTTTTGTACGATGGAAGTCTTTTCACAGAGAATTAAAATAAGGCAAATTTTGTATATGTTGTAGCTTGAGTATTATATGAAAACATTTCCAGGTGTCAGTGGTCTTGAACAGATTTCAGGGTAGAGGAAAAAGTCACTGTACACAAACAGAGAACTTCAGAGTTGTTTAGTTCTCTGAATAAAATATTTTTTAAATGAAAAGCAGAAAGGATTGCTTCCAAGATTCTGAAGTGTGTGTGCTGGAAATTCAAAGTTAAGGTAAGGATAGTCATTGCATTTCCCCTACTAATTTCAAGAAGGATAATGTATTAGCTAAAAGCAGAATGAGAGAAAGGGAAGTTGGTCCCTTTTGCTCATGTAGGCAACATCATGCCAGCAAACTGAAGACATAGTGATTGAATTTCAACACTGTTTATATTCACATTTGCATTATTAGAGGAAAGATGTTTGAAGGCCTTTCTTGTTTCACTTTTCTTTTAAACTGCTCTGGTTTTACCCCAACTGGGACATCCACTTCAGTATAACAGAAATACTGTGCAAGTCTTCCCTCTTGCATTAACTAAAAATGACTTAATATAACACAAGTTTTGAGTAGTCACAGCCTTGTCTGGTGACATCTGTGAACTCCCTAATCTAATGATATTGTTTTTTCTCAGCTATTCAGATCTTAAAAAGCATTACCCATATGACACAGCAGGAACAAACATTTGAAGGCCAGTTCTGTTTTCAGATTCTTTTCCCTATCCAAGGTCTTAAAGATTTTCAAAAGATTTCTGTGTGCAGACAAAAGATCTTAGATCCACTGCCTCTATGGCAACTGAAGTCTTAAAAAGCACTCATTTCTTCTAGACATAATCCATCTAAATGGCACTTTTTGCATTGTTATATCAAATCAAGTTCTTCCCTAAGGAAAACTTGATTCTGTTACGTCCAGTCAAAATAACTACACCACATGACACATGGTTTGCTCCAATAATTCCCCATTAATAAGTCTGCAATGGTTTTAGGCACAGGTCCCAGAGGTTAATGAATGGATCATTAAATCTAATGTGCAATCAGTCCCCCAGAGTACACCCATTCTTTGCCACATCACTTGTTTAAGGAAGCATTCTACTTAATAGCAAAGGAAGAAATTATAACATTGGGAGCACATGATGTAAACAAATAATCTGTTTTTTTTTTTTTTAAAATCCTCTTTTCAAGTATTAGGAACAAGATAAGGAGGGTGAGAAAAAAACAAACAATGAAACTCAGGGAGGAATGATTTTGAATGCTGTATCATAAACAGGTTCAGATTGATTTTTTTTTTAAACAGTTACTTGATCTCTCTCAAACACTCACACCCATTCCCTGTAGGAAACTAGAAATGCCGGTCTGGGATGTGAGTGTTCTAACACACACACAAAGTGTTAAGTATCACTGGCTCCGGCACAGAAAATGTCATCATTCCCACCTCCCAGTTGGCATCTTTAAATAGCTCAATTTATTTATGGTGTACATAGTGTTAATGTCCTTCAGTTGCTCTATTTTCAAGGATGGAAAAGCAGTTGCTAAGCATTTCTAAATGACAGCCCCAGGGTTCATTAAAAATATGGCAAACATTTGCTAAGCTCATTAAGTGCAATTTTTGTGCGTGTGTGTATCAGATTCCTCCTCTGCATGTTATGCGTGACCAAACATCTATTAACCCTAATCCCATTGATGAGTCTGATACATTCAAACCAGCAATTAGACAAAACAAAAGAGATATTTATTGAAAGACTCATAAATGGGCTTTCATATTGGTCTAAGCTGTTGCAAAATGACAGTTCAATTCCCTCTGTTAATTCCCACCTACTAGAGTACTCCCTTTGTTTGATTATAGGTTGTCAGATTTAGGGATTCTGATTGAATCACAATTTGAAGTAAACTAGGACTACACAATAATTACACGTGCTATGCGCTGCTGCCTACTGTATAAGCAGAGTAAATGCAACACAAGTTTAAAAAAATATCCTAGAAAAGAGGATTTCAAGAATTAGCTACTTGCAAAAATAATGGTATATATTGCCTTCATTTAAATACAGGAAAAAAAACCCACACTTCTATTTTCCTGTAGTGTAATGCCTTTTGATACTATTATCTACAATTTCCTAGAACCAAGAGTATTTCTCCACAACCACCAAGGAGACATCTCACCTTTCTTAAACAAAACGACCTTTCTAGCCCACAGGCATTTCTTTCTCACATGGTTCTCAACCACTGTAAAGCACAAACATTATTATGAACTCCACAAAATATTTGCAGTAAGACTATCAGGCAGTGAGTCCCATATGGAAAAAAATCAGAAACATTTGTTAAGAAAAAACATCTGTTTATTAAGTAGTGTTTAATAAACACTGTTCAAGACTTGTCAGTAAAATTTAAGTGTGAGGGAGTTGATGCTCATCTATAGAACACAAAATGGGCTGCTGTGTGTCTTAGTAAGGAGGGAACATCATTTATGATATAACAAACTAATATTATGAGGTTTTCACAGCACAATGACAGTGCTTTGAAAGTGAAAACTTCTGAGGTTTACGTATTATAAAATAAAAACTAAAGCAAGGAAGCTCATTCAGAAACTTTCTCTTAAACTTTTTGTCAAGAAAATGCTTGCTTTCTACTGAAGGGATTTTTCTTGAAAGCAGACACATTATGGTTGAATTTTATGCCTACAAAAAGAAAAATCAATAATAATGTGAAGTCATTTTCAAATAGTGTCCTCTGGTTTTATAGGAATCCTACTTTGTACTAATCAAACACTTCTAAAAGGTGATCATGCAGACAGCCTTCAGAGGGAAATACTCACACTCAGCAAAAATTCTTGATGAATTATTCTAAGTCCTATTAAAGCAGGAGGAAAGAAGCTCCTCACCTCAAAAGATCTGCAATTATTATCTACAAAGAAAATATTTGTATATAGAAATAAATACAGAGATGGTGTAAATAAAGTACTTTCAATTTCAATTATTTTAAAATAATCTTTTTTTCCCCAAAAAGCTCCAATGAAAATAATTTGATTTTCTGTAGAAGATGCTGCTTCTACAAGATTTAATGTTATAAAGTAGTCCTTTCAATCTACTGCTGTGTACTACTGACCTAAAATGTTTATTTAGTTATTCAAAAGATGTCTAACAGAAAAACACTACACAACAATTCTGTTACCCACTCTATATTCTCAAACTCATATATTTATCTCCTCTCCAATGATGATAATTCTGTAATTCCAACAAATCATCTCTACAGAAACACCTTCCACATAAGTTGCCAGCTTCTCTGTACCTTAATACAAACAGTGTATAACCATTTCTTCTGCATATTTTCAGTAAATATGCTAAAACTTTATTACATAACAAAGGCAGCAGAAAGGTCCACAGTGCAAAAGACTCATTAATGCTGAAGTGTTTGTATGCTTAGGTATATTTCAGCTTTAAAAACATTCTAGCTCCAGATTGCCCCACTTCATAACTCAACAGGAAGGAAAACAAATCATCATGGATTTTTTAATAACCTAAAAAATCAATAGGATGCACTGAGCATTAATGCCTTAACATTTATAGCATTAAGGAGTAGTTCTCGTAGCAGAAGAGCACATGTGATTTATAGAGCCTTACGAGGAAATGGTGATAAGTAAACAGCTCATTAAAACCGAAAGCAATAAGCCCTAATGTCCCAGAATTTTTAAAACTCAAATTTGTACTTTTTTTCATTCCTTAGGCATTTTCATTAATAACTTGTTCACTATTCCTTCCCTAAGGATTTAAAAATTACATGAGTGTGCTTTGCCTTGAAAGATGAGAAGCTATATACAAATGCAAACGCATTGTGGTTTTTAGGGCTGGAGAGTAAACATGAAGACATTTGGGACTGAAGATAATGAAGTGGATGCCATTTTCTGTTTGTGCAATGATATGTGCTACTGCTCCAAATCCACTCCTCAGAAAAGTTTGCCTTTGATATAACTCCCAGCACAGAAAACACTCCAATCATTCCGGAGGAAAAGGGTGATTAGGATCTCAAATGCCATGAAATTAGTTTTTTCTGGTACTTTTGGGTTTATCTTTCCTGAGTTTCAAAACAAAACTGGAACCAGAAACTTCAGTGGGCATTCTTGACCATTCTTTACCAATTCGCTGTGCTGTATTTTACCTTAGGTAGAAGTTTCAAGCCAAGGTTTTTTACCAAGTGGATTATTGCAACAAAATAGAGGTGTATCAGTAGCACTGAGAATAGGATGCATAATTGTTCTTAAGAGTTCAGATTACATTCTAAATGTCTTCTATTTACAAGTTTAACTAATCTTACCAGCATCTCTTCTACTATTTTGTTTATTTTTATTTTTGCTTTTTATAACTTGAAAGACCTGGACAAAAATGACAGATGACCTTAGTCATACAAATTTACCTAAGTGCAAAGTTCAAATACCATAATAACATCTGTATTTGTTTAAACAAGCATTTTTTTGCAAATTGGTTACCTGTACAACTAAATGTTTGAGTTAGGAGGCACAAAGGGGCAAGCAGAACTTCCAAGTGCTACACGCTTCAGCAGACAGAAAAGGAACAATGAGATTTTGAAAGGAGAAACAAGAAAATGCAGAAAATTTTTGTGTACAGAACTTTACTTTCAGCTTACTTGTTAGCCACAATCAAAATGTTCCAATAAGAAAAAATGAAACGCAGATTCTGTGTCCATTTTTACCTTGAGAAAACTTACAGCTTTGGTTGCCTGTTCTTCCAAACACATACGGCACAGAGCCAATATAGTAATTAACTAACTCAGTTTCTGGATCTAGTAAATAATGAATTGGCCTAAATTAACTTACCATAAGATTGTCCCACAAGGAGATGACATATACAATCAAATGAAACAAAAACAAAAACAAAAACAAAAACAAACAAACAAACAAAAAGGATAAACTGCTTTCTCTAATTTTCACTTCTTCTTCCTAATTTATCTCAAAATTAAACTTCTAAGTATGTGGAAAGATTTCAGCATAAGATTGTTGTCTCCGGGATACAAGACTATTATTTATAACATATAATCTTTAGAAAACTTATTCACAGACACACTTTCTCTCTTACAATATATTAACAGTCAGAAAAACACGTTTTCATTGCTTCAAATGTTGGTGCTGGTTGGGAGACTCCCAGGTCTCACTGTTGCATATTTTTGTGTAAATACTTCTTGTGAAGTATTTGCCAGGAGCATGACTCACAGTACTACCACACTAGACATTCCTTAACACTAAGACTGTCCTTAGACCTTTATTGAATTGTCAACATATATCGTTATGGGCATTGTCAAAATCCAAATCATGAAGGTAGCTGCTTCTCAGAACTAAATATTTGAAAAGGTCTGGGTTAATGTGTTCGATTTGTACTCCGTTCAGACTGAAGGTTTTGTTTATTTCCAAAAATCTTGTGAACTTGCTTTCAAATACTTTTGAAGTATCTGAGACACTATTCCTCATCTTCTAAGAGGATTAAAAAAATGAGCAAGAATCTATTGTAATGGTTTTCACACATATGGTGGTGTAAAAAGCACAACCAAGGATAAACAAGAACTGTTCCCGAATTCTGCAGTTTATTAGAACACCAGTTTCTTTGCCCTTCTCAGCAAAGAGAATAGTGTTCTTTAGGCAATTATACTGCTTTTCAAGAAAATCTTCCTATTTTATGTAATATTGTTCTTGACACTTTAACTTACATTTCAGTAACAGAAACTTTTAAACGGGATTTTTAAACTCAGAAGGGGTGGCCCAGTACCAAGTGGGATTTCCATAATGAAAACTTAGTTTGGGAATAAAATAAGGGTAGGGGAAGTATACAGACACACAAACATAACTCACCTGTTCAACAAGTGGTGAATTTTGAGCTGCCACTCCTACTGCCTCCTATTTTTCTTCTTCTCAGATATAGCTAGGAATACTACCTGAAAGTAAAGGCTTTTATTATTTAATGGAACAGTGCCTTACATTTAATGGAGAAACTTTGAGGCTTCCTATGCCTATCTCTGCATTCAAAATTAAGTTGTATTGGAAGTGTTTATGTAGCAGATTTTTTGAGGTGCAATTTCATGTCCTACAGAATTACTTTTCAATATACTTTGCAAAAGGTAAATATAATAAAAAACACAGCATAAAGTACAACAGCCACTTCCAGATCAGTTGTCTAAAAAAGACAGCATACTATGCTGTGGGAAAGTCGTGCTTTGCATTTCCAAGCTCATATGTTCTTAAACCACTGTCTTAAGTCTAGCTATGAAGAATAACAGTTTCTTTCTTTCAATTTTTTTTTTTTATTCTTTTGCTGTAGATATAGATCATTTTCCTAGGAAAAATCCAGCCAAACAACTTTTTGTCTAACAAAAAAATGTTTTATTGTTCTAAACCAGCAAAGCATTGCCTAAACAATATTTGTATTCAGTAGTTAAAATAACTGAGCAGAATTTTACTTTCTGCAATATCTTACATTAATATGTATATGTTTTCCTTCTAAGAATTGGTTCTGTAATTGTTCCTCAGTAAACTAGTTTGTACAGAAATCTTTGAAATTCTCCATGACATTAATACTCTATAAGCTGCTCTTTCACAGCGCCTCTCACACAGTGCTACTTGTCCTAAGGCATTTTACAATCTCAAAGTAAAAAAAAAAAAAAAAAAAAAAAAAAAAAGAAAATCTATTTCACTAGTTTACTAAGATCCATGAAGTATTCTGAGCATGTCTGGCTTTAATTACATGACAGAGTTAAGAGATTAACTTTTTTTTCCCCCCTCCTTTCCAAAGAAAAATACATTTGAGAGAAGAAGAAAAAAAAAGAGAAAAAGCCTCTTGAAAAGTTCAGATTTTGACACTGAATCCAAAGATAAAACAAGTAGTATTTCAAGAACTAAACTGCAAATGTAAATCCATCACTTTATGTATAATAAAAATTAACAAGAACAACAAAAATAAAAACTATCTCTGGGAAAAAAAAAAAAAGAAAAAAGAAACAGAACACATATGATTAAAAAAAAATAACTCAAACTTTGGAATTAACATCTATTTTATGATTTGAAATCATAAGTGTGGAAATATTATCTTAGAAAGGAAGGAAAATTAACAGGATTTATTTGTAATGTTTTACTGCTAGTGCCCTGATAGAAACAAAATATCTACATTAAATACATGGCGTTCTTAGACAGCCTACATCCAGCCTCTAAGCCCTTCAGGATCAGCCATTGAGCCAGCTTGCAGATTTTCCACTGGATTACTGAAAATGATGTTAACATGAGTATTCTTCAGCTCACAGAGTTCTAATTTAAATGCATATCCTATTACAATGGAACGACAAGTTTCTAGATCTCAACCATGTTGGCATTTGCTCCAGAGAAAGACAGAACAAAATCGTCCACAAATGCCCCATTCACATTAAACTGGCTTCTGCTAAAACCACAAGTGGCTTGTTAGCCACTGAATTATGCAGCAGAAAGCATGCAGTCAATGATCTTAGCACCAGTGTGTGTCTGAACCCTCTGATTAAATCTTCGGCAAGGTGCTTCTAGATGCCTCAGCTAATCTAGTGAACATAATAAAATAAAAGAAGATAAAAAGCTAAAATTAGATACAGTAGCAGAACAAGTCTTGAGTACAATTTCCATTTAGATACAGATGTAACATTTCATCCATACACATCTCAGGTTAAATTTTTCTCAAAAGCATGCACATGGAGGGTTGCACACTAACAACCAGTGTCAGTCTCTCTTAATGGAATTTGTGCACCCTGCTTTGAAAACGTAGCCCTTTAGGCTGCTATACAGTTAGCATATGAGGAAACATCTACAAATGGCCAGGAAGACTGAATGTGCAATTAAGTAGCTGTGTTTTCTGAATCAATAAGAATTGATTGAAGAATAAACACTTAAGCTTTATCTATAACTGTCATATAAAAGTGGCCTTCCTAAGTGGCATTATGAAATTTGGCCTGACCTCTTATGTCTATGTGAATAAATGTCTTTCAAAGAAAGGAAAATCTGCAAACTCTCTATTCACCAGAGTAGAACAGTAACAAAAATTGCATTGTTTGAATGAATTCAGGTCTATACTGCTAAGGATATTGCATCCGTTCGTGAACTTTGATTAACAGAGCCACAACACTGTTTCATCAGGAACAGTATAATATGTCTACAAGCTCATGGTGCCAAAAAAACCCTACTGTCTGAAATCTGTATAGCCCATGAGCTATTTATATGATGTTCAAACCTACCCTACAGAACCAATTGGCGTACAACCATTAGCAAAACAAATTACTAAAGTTTTCCTTGAAACAAGATCAAATACACATGATAAGGGAAAAAGAACTCCTAGATTCACTTAAATAGACAGCAATTTCTTTGTGAGATTGAGAAGTCAGTACTTCTGTGCTCTTAACTGAATTTAAACATCAAAAGCACAGCCAAATTGAGACTGATATCTTTCAGGGTGCAACAAGGACAGTGAATCAAACATTTTTTCTCTCCTCAAGAATAAAAAAAAAAAAGTTGCAATTGCACTATATGACCAAGTAGCTTTCTTTTATCTGTGTACATAGAATAAAAGGGGAAACAATAATGAAATAAATAGTCCTAGCTTAAGGGGAATAAAGTACATCAGTACCCAGAAAAAAGAACCACAATGACAACACCAACAAAAATCAAATAAAACCAACCAACAACCACAAAAACCACACACACAAAAAAAACCCCAACCTAACAAGCAAACAACAACAAAAAAATCCTACAATGAAAAAATTTTTATGACAGTATAATTATTTATTATACTCACAAAACTAAAACTGAGTCAAAGCAAATGAAGACACATTCGCGTTTGCAACAGCTCTGAGCCACATCAGTAATAAGTAGGAATTCCTGTAGATGAAAGGTGGAGGAATTTTTTCATAGTTATTGGGTTAAGACATAGAGTACACGTAGCCTAGGGAAAGAAAGATTTGCATCCAGTAGCTGGTGACACCAAGCCCAGACCACGGGTGATAAGAAGAAAGTCTTCTGACTCCTTAAAAGGTGGTTTCTTCCCTGATCTAACAGGTCAGCACCAACAAGAAAAACTGAATGCCATGCTGGGTAGTATTCTACTATCTATCTTACCTGTGAGTCAAAAGATTTGGTTTGTTGCACAGAGCTCTCTCATTGGGTCAATGGGATTTCAGAAACACTGTAATACAATTGCTGAATTGAAGCCATAAAGTTAATTGAAGAAAAATTACACAGGGGTTTTTTTTTTTTTTTTTTTTTTTTTTTTTTTTTTTTTTTTTTTTTTTTTTTGATAAT
>WTSP01023862.1:5114-25523 GCA_025331215.1 Actenoides lindsayi
CTGCTTTTTAGCATGTTTTTTTTGTTCGGGTTGTGCCGCCCCCCCTTCTTTTTTTTTTTTTCTTTTTTTCCCCCCCTCTTTTTTTTTTTCACCCCCCCCCCCCCCCCCCCGTTTCAATTATTTCCCTCTTTGAGGAGAGAACAATATTCATATGGGCACAGGCGACTGATAGCTTGCAGAGCCAAAGGGGAATTAGCAGAGCCTTAAAATCCACATGGGTGGCTTTCAGTTGCAGCAAAACGAAAGAGGGTATGGAGTGATCTGATGACAGGCTATACATTGCTCCTCATCACATGACCCCATGCAACAGGCAAACCAGGAAAACAAATGTCAAAGCAGAAGGAAGCTGTGAGGGCAAAGCTGGGTTGCTCTTGCTTCACCGCTTCGTTTTGAAGGCATCCTTGGAGTGACAGCTTATTGGAGGGAAGACATGAAGCATAGACTGCAGGGTGAAGAAATAGCTCCAGATGATAATGTGATAAGCATCTCAGGGCACAGGATGGATGCAGATGGATGGGTTGAAAGCAGCTTTAGTGGCTGCTGATGCCCTTCCTCTTGCAAGTCTCTTGGGAGCTCTGTGGCACAGGCTTAGCTGATCTTTAGAACTATATGAAGAGGGAGGTCCAGTTGGGACCAGTATGTAGCTGGCAGTATGAACAGGCACAGAACAGGTGAAATACAAAATCAGACATGATGCTTTTAATGTGGAAGGTTCCCAGGGCCACCTTCCTGCAGAAGAAAAACTGAGTCCTGGGAAACTCTGAACATCAGCCAAGTCCAAATTCATCGTTATTTCAGACAATGCAGAAGACCACACATCAAAAACCTGGTGTGACAGTTCACTGAGTGGTTTGGCTTGTGGTTAGCTCTAATAGGCTGCAGCTTCTCTCATGTGGTTGCAGCTTGCCTGTGCAAAAGCCAGCTGTGGGAGGGTAATCATAGAATGGTAGGAAAGGATCTCTGGAGATCATCTCATGCAACCTTCCCTGTCAAAGCAGGTACACTTAGAGCAGGTTGCAGATGAACATATCCGGGCAGGTTTTGAAAGTCACTAGGGAGACTTCTTCAGGAGAAAGACACTCCACAAACTCTCTGGGCAGCCCGTTCCAGAACCCTGGCTCTGCATGATCAACAGTTAACTTCATCACCAACAAGACCCTGCAATAGCCTCTTTACATCTACAGAGAGATGGTTTATCACTCCATGAGACAAGCTAATGATAGAGCTGGCTACAGCAGCCCCACCTCACACACAGACCTCATGGGACATTGCTGACATTGGAGACAGCTCCAGGGACAGACCATGAAGGGAAGGGTGAAGACCTGCAGTCCAAGATGGGCTTCACAGTTTTTTTTTCATTCAACTTCCTTATCCCACAAGCCAGAAGAAAAGTGTCCGATTTCCCTGGGCTACTGGCTGCTGAGTGCAGTGTGTTGGTCCTTCCCCTCCTCCATGAAGGAGGCATGTGAGCTCCACCACTGTCTTTTTCTGAACCTAATCAGTCCCACTATTGTAATAAATCCCATCCACCCAGGACATAAATTCAGCTGGCATGTGCATTCACCACAGAGGCTTCAACAGCTTCCTGCAGGGTCTGTGCTTTCCCGAAGCTTGGCAGCTTTTCCTCCTATCACTTACTGTTTCCTACAGGAGGGACCACCCAGAAACTCTCCCGCTATTGTTCCATGAGATGCTGATTGTGCAGGTAGATGCCACCCTGGCTGATTGATCTGACTGTTAAAGGTTTCACAGCCAGCCAGCCCCAGAACCAGCTGATGAGCTGAGCCAGCGACTGCTAAGCAGTTACTGGTCTCTTACTGATGTTGCAGGAAAAGCAAGGCTCTAGGAAAACGTCCTCGCTCTGAAACTTGCTATGTGCTTAAAACTAAGCCTGTGCTTGAAAGAAAGATACACTTCAAGGGCAAGTGTAGGGTCCTACCCATGAGGAGGAATACCCCCCTGCACCAGTACAGGGCAGGGGGGACCTACTGGGAAGCAGCTCTGCAGAGAAAGACCTGGAAGTGCTGGGGCACAAGTTGTCCATGAGCCAGCAATAGGACTCATGGCCAAGAAGGCCAACGGTCTCCTGGGGGGCATTCAGAAGAGTGGGGGCAGCAGAGTGAGGGAGGTTCTTCTACCCCTCTCCTCTGGCCTGGGAAGACTACCTTTGGAGTACTGGGTCCAGTGCTGGGCTCCCCAGGTCAAGAGAGAGAATCCAGCAGAGGTGTTCAGATTTAACCTCTTCTGGCAGCTAGACACCATACAACTGCTCACCTACTGCTTACTCCCCTCCCTCCTCAACCCCCCATCCTGTGGGATGGAGAGGGGAATCAGGAGAAAGAAAGGTGAGACCTGGGGGGGGTTGACATAAGGACAGTTCAACAACACAAAAAAAAGAGAAGAAAACAACAATATCAATGAAATCATAAGCAAAGCAAGTGATAGAAGCCAGGAAGGGTCCACATGTGCCCGAGACGCCAACTTTACCTCCTCCAGATGCACCAAAGCCACACACTGCAGCAAGTTGAAAACAGATGTCTCTGCCCTAGGGCAGCCCTTTCCTTATATAGGGGCATGGCTCAGTACGGTATCTGCTATCCCATTGGCTGGTTGGGTTGTTTATCCTGGCTGTGGCCACTCCCAGCTGCAGCTCCTCCCAACTGATTGGGCCAGCAGCTGATGGTGATAATTAACCCAACCCAAACCCAGGACAGGAGGCTCTGAAGATGATAAGGAGAATGAAGCATCTCTCTGATGAGGAAAGGCTGAGAGAAGACAGCCTCAGGTGGCCCCAGGGAAGGTTTAAGTTGGAGCTGAGGAATAATTTATTGCCCTGGAGGATTGTCCAGGGCTGTGCCAGGCTGCCCAGGGCAGTGGTAGAGTCCCCACGATCCCTGGAGGTGTTTCCAAGCCATGGAGCTGTGGTGCTGAGGGCCATGGGTCAGTGGTGCCCTGGCAGTGCTGGGGGAACGGTTGCCCTTGATGCTCTGGAAGGTCTCTTCCAAGCAGAACGATTCTGTGATTCTCTGTCCTCAGCAGCACGGGCAGGGATTTGTGGCAGACAGCAGCAGTCGTAGCCCAGCTGCCACCCGCGCTTTGCCGAGCGGAGCTGAGTAAGAGCCCTGCCAACCTCGATCCGTGCTGGTGCAGATCACGCTGCTGCCTCGGGTGGGAGAGGTGGCAGAAGCTGGTGGGTGGCTTCAGGACGAGTCCCCAGTGCTTGCCTGCCCACAAACCGGTGGCACAGGGAGGGCAGGAAGAATGGGAGTTATGCGGGGAAGGCTGGAGAGGGAAAAGAATGTCAGGATGGAGCACGTACTGGCTTATTCCTCCCAGTGATACTGTCAAAGGCTTATTCATTTCCCAAACAAACCAACCAGCCTAACAGCCATGCTCGCAGAATACACGCCTTTATTTTCTCCTCTGGTGCTGGGTATTTTGAATACGTGGGTTAAAAAATACATGGCTTGCTGCCAGCCGCGTGGCACGCGTGGTTTGTCTGCTGCCTTACGACCGACTGATGCCGAGAGAGGGTGGGGTTTGGTTTCTGTTGTTGGTTTGTTTTTTTTTTTCCTAAAGAAAAGCCGAGAAATAGCACAACTGTGGAGACTGCAGAAGGCTTCTGTTCTCTCTGGTTCACAACTGTGTGGCTGAAATATGATAAATGTAATACAGGGTGGTTGCTCAAGAGGAAATGTATGTTTAGACATCGCAGCTCGCGGAAGATGAAAGGAGTCCAGGATGGGAAGCGGAATCGCCTCAGACGAGAGAACCTTAGGCACAAAGCTTAGTCATGTTGAACTTTCGTACAGAGTCATAGTGCTGGCATCCAAAAGCTCAGATCTTTACCTGAACTTTCTATCTGAGCTTTCCCCGGCTTGGGCGAAACTCTGGAGCTGAGATTTTATCCACGTGGATCATGTTACGTCATTCCACCAGGTATTACATTGTCAAAATAGGAGGGAATTGCATGAGGTTTTTCTTTTTTTGTTTGTTGATTGGTTGGTTTGGGGGTTTTTTGTTTCGGTGGAGGGCAGCCAGCCCCACCACAGCACTATGATCCCAGTTTGGAAACACCCCAGGGCTCTTTTGAACACATGCACCCGGTGCAGTAGGTTTGTGGGCAAGGTGTCCTGACTTAAATACCACTTTCCTCTGAATTTGTGTGGAAGGAGGTGGTACAGAAACATGAAGCTATAGAATGGCCTATGAAGAGGGGTGTGAGTTCAAGTCCTCACACATCTGTTAGATAGATTTAAAATACTGCATCAAACTCCTCTTTTGCCTTTATCACCAAGCTTCCCATGAAGTCTCGGCCTGGAGGAGTTTTGAGGCTTGATGTCTTTTGGAGGGAGGATGTACAATGGAATAGAATCTCAGACTGGTTTGGGTGGGAAGGGACCTTTCAAGGTCATCCAGTCCAACCCCCCTGCAGGGAGCAGGGCCATCCCCAACCAGAGCAGGGTGCTCAGAGCCCCGGCCAACCTCCCCTGCAATGGTGCCAGGGATGGGGCAGCCACCACCTCTCTGGGCAGCCTGGGCCAGGCTCTCGCCACCTTCAGCATCAACAATTTCTCCCTTCTCCCCAGTCTGAATTTCCCTCTTGGAGTTTCAAACCATCCCTCCTTGTCCTGTCCCAACAGGCCCTGCTAAAACATCTGTCCCCATCTTTCTTCTAGGCCCCTTTAAGTACTGAAAGGCTGCAAGAAGGTCTTCGTGGATCCTTCTTTTTTCAGGGCTGAACAGCCCCAACTATCTTAGCCTGGCCTCCCAGCAGAGAGGTTCCAGCCCTCTCCTAATTTTTCTGGCCTCTTCTGGACCCTCTCCAACAGGTCCAAAGAGGGGACATTCACATTTTTCATCCTTAACTTTCCATGTAACTGGTCACGCTGCAAAAAAAGAACTCCCCAGCCAGAGCAAACTCTGAAGTGCAGACCTCTGAGGCCAGACCAAGGGGCTGGAGAGCTCGGTGGAACAGACCCTGTTCCCCTGCAGACCCAAGGGTTTCCACACCAAAGCCTCCAGGCAGCCTGGTGTAGTTTAGCATGACTGACAGCATCTGCCCCAGAGATGCACAGGACCAGAGTACAAGGATGCTCAGGCTGGATGAAGACCTGTCCTCCTTTGGGCTCTGCTCAGGCTGTTAGCTCCTATCTCTCTCGTTAGCTGTGAAGCCAGCCTTCCAAATCTGCCTTCATTTCCATCCAGCAGGACACAGGATTATTTGAACTGGAAAATACCTGCACTCAAACAAAACTCACAGTTCCCAGAGCCAGTGAGCAGACCTGCAGCCTGAACTGGATGCTGAGGGCCTTTCGGGGTCCTTCTGCAGAACCCATGGGAGCTGCAACACCCCGGTAGCACAGCGAGCACTTTCACACAAGCAGTGGCACTTCCTGCCTCCTCTAGCTGTCAGCTGAAGACAAAGAGGAAATACCTGCACAGAGCTGGCTGCTGGTGAGGCTGTGTGGCTGTTCAGCCAGACCTGGGCAGGCTGGAGAGGAGCCTAATGAAGTTCAGAAAAGGAGAAAGTAGGGTCCTGCATCTGAAGGAGGAATAACCCCCTGCACCAGGGCAGGTCAGCTGGGAAGCAGCTCTGCAGAGAAGGGCCTGGGAGTGCTGGTGGGCAACGAGCAATGGGCCCTTGGGGCCCAAAAGGCCACTGGTCTCCTGGGGTGCATTAAGAAGAGTCAAGAGAGGGTCTCCTCCCCCTCTCCTCTGCCCTAGTGAGGCCACATTTAGAGTATTGTGTCCCCAGTTCAAGAGAGACAAGGAGCTACTGGAGAGAGTCCAGCCTTGAGAGGGTGACAGGGATACTGAGGGGCTGGAGCATCTCTGTGCCCAGGACAGGCTGAGCCCTGGGGCTGAAGAGCAGCCTGAGAGAGGGTCTGATCAATACTGACTAGTATCTAAAGGGTGGGGGGTCAAGAGGATGGGGCCAGACTCTTTTCAGTGATGTATTCAAGCTGTGTCTCAGGATAAACCTCAGTCTGCTGGGTTTTCAGGTTGGTTCTCCAGTCTCCCAGGCAAATTACTCCTATCAGGCCTACTGCAACCCTCCAAGGGTACCCAACTGCTCACTTTGCAATGGCAGTGATTCATTCTACAGAAACCTAGAAGACAGAGGAATCAGCATGAAAATACATTAAGGGATGGAGAATTAACTGTGAACCAACCAAACCGAAACTGCTGCTTTGTGCACGGACACTGCTTTGGGGCGTCTCCCCCCACACCTTTCCTTCCTTTGTTCCTCTCTTCCTTCCTTCTCCCAAGCAAGCTAAACACAGAAGAGAAGCTGTTTGGTGTTTGAAGAAATGGTTTGTCCAAAAATAGAGAAAAAAAAAAAAAGAGAAAGGGGGGAGTGTCCCACCCAGGGGGGTCCCACCCTTTTTTCAGTGAAGAGCGGAGCCGATTTCCTACTTCTGTTCGCACACAAACTCCCCGCGTAGGAAGCGACCTTTAAAACCAAGACAAAGCAGAACAAAGCAGGCAGCCCCACCAGCAGCGTGGGGCCGAGCAGGGATGGGCACCCACGCGCCTGCACGCTCCGGGAACATCCTCACATCCCACCTCCCAGGGAAGCGGCCCAAATTCTTCCAGCTTCCTCCCGGTTGAGCCTTCTCCTAGGGTGTTCATTCACCGGGGAGCTGGCCGAGGAGCTGGGAGCTTGGCACCATGACACCCGGGCCTTGAAGGGCCCGTTCATGGCGTTGGATCACGCAGCGCGGCCTACCGTTAGCTCCCGCGGCCTACCGTTAGCCCCCCGCGGCCTACCGTTAGCCCCCCGCGGCCTTCGCTTCTGTGGCCACGGCCACCTCGCACGCTCTCCTGACCCGCCTCACTGGGTGTGTTTACTCCAGCAGAAAGCGTAGATGTTTCTACCCCTCTCTTGAACTCTTGCCTCTTCTGCCACTTGGCCTCATTCACAAGACAGCTTTTACATCCTCCCAACTACAACTCACAGAGTTCTCTCGCTTCCCTTCGTCCCAGGGAAGGCCAAGCAAACCAGAGCGTGTTCTTCCCTGTGTTTTCCTGGGCCTGTGTTCAGCTGCAGGCATATTAACCCTCAATTGCAGCAAGACAAGAAGAGAGTATTTGCCTTTGACTGTTCTATAAGAGACCTCATGTGTGCACCTGAATTTGGCCTGTAATTCCTTTAGCATCTGAGAAGAAAAATAGTTTATAGGGGTTTTTTTCTTCTTAGGTCTACTTGCCTTCAGGGCAGCAGCTTTTGCTCTTGGTCAGGTTTGACTCATCTTGGATGCAAAGAGATAAAAATCTAAGATGTGAAAGAATACAAATTGCACCTTTCCAGGGTTTATCTAATGGACTTGAACTTGGCCTTAAAGGAGAATTCAGAGAGAAGTTTCACAACCCAGGTTCCCTTGACCTAGAGAGAGGTCAAAAGCTTTACTTTTGCCTCAATCAGTGTAGAAAGATGGGACCACAGGCACTGTAATCTGCATATAATCCAGAGTATCCATTTCAGTTTGAGTTCTTTTAGGGAGAGTTTCTGACACAAGGCATCAGCAAAGTCTGTGGAGCCTTTTCCTGCAGCACATTCCAGCTAAACTCCCCAGGCAGCAGTCGTGAGGGACAGGCTCCCTTTGACCTGCTGATGACTGGGGTAGCACTTGATTTAACAGAAGACTGAAAAAAACTTGTTTTTCTTTTTTTTTTTGGTGATTTTACAGCAGATGCTTTCCAGTGCATTCAAGAGTCTAAAATTAAGAGGAATTTAAGATTCTCGAGAACAAGTGGGGTTTGTTTTGTTTTGCCTCTCTAGAGTATTAATGCAGCAGGGACCTGAGCCTGGCTTCTACTTCCAGACATCCCCTTATGCCAAGAAAGGCTTGAGAGTTCAAAAGCCAAACTGAATCTCTCCAGTCAACTGTTAGTTATAGAGCAGCACTCATTAATTGAAATAGGAGGGGACCTTTAGGTTGGATATTATGAAAAATTTCTTCCCCAAAAGGGTTGTCCAGGGCTGGCCCAGGCTGCCCAGGGCAGGGGTGGAGTCCCCATGATCCCTGGAGGGCTTTCCAAGCCGTGGAGCTGTGGTGCTGAGGGACATGGGTCGGTGGTGCCCTGGCAGTGCTGGGGGAATGGTTGGACTCGATGCTCTGAAAGGTCTTTTCCAACCAGAAGGATTCTCTGATTCTATGGCTGCTGTAACACAGAGGCCTCAGGAGACTGGAGCTGTCTGTAGATCTCAGGTACTTTCAGATTCTGAGGAGACAGCCACTGCACCCATCATGTAGCTAATTTATCTGGACCGAAAGAGAACAACAGCCTCCCATCCTTAATCTTATTAAAAGCAGTAGCTGCCAGTGTGTTTGTTTTAGGAAGCACAGCTGATTTCTGTGGCAAACCAAACATTTTCCCCTACTAGGATCGGGCCATTTCTCGTCTGCCACTACAGAACTTGAGTTTGTTGGGTTGAGTCTTGAATGTTTCCAGGGATGGGACCTCAGCCACCTCTCTGGGCAACCTGGGCGCCACCACACTCAAGGGAAAAATTTCTTCCTTCTCTCCAGCCTAAAGTGCCCTCTTAGTTCCAAACCATCCCCCCTTGTCCTGTCCCAACAGGCCCTGCTCAAAAGTCTGTCCCCATCTTTCTGTCAGGCCACTTGAAGCACCAAAAGGCCCCAGGTGGTCTCCCTGGAGCCTTCTCCTCTGCAGGCTGAACCCCCCCCAGCTCTCCCAGCCTGGCCTCCCAGCATCATTTCTGTGGCCTCCTCTGGCCCCACTCCAATCTGTTGCCCTCCTTTTTCTTCCCCTCTTTGTATTAGAAATATAAAGGGATTTCTGTGCAGCTTGCCAGTTGTGCAAACCAGCTCCAAGAGAAGTTTCTCCTCAGCCCTTTCTCTATTGACAATTTGTTTAGGCCGAGGGGGGTTTTTTTTAGCACTTAGTCGTACAAAAAGGTCACTGCTGGGCCTTTGCCTTCTCGTGTCAGATGTTAAAGCTTGCTGGGTGCCTGTTTCACAGGGGAGTGAGTGACAGATCCGTGCCTCTAAAAGCAAATCCAATTAATTCCAGATAACCCCCCTCAGCCCGGGCTGAGGAGACCAACGGGGCAGGCGCTGTGAGTCGCAGGCTGTGACACCCACGGCATCCAGAAGTTCTCTCAGTTTGTCAGATCACCCCGGATGCAGCTCACGAGCGTTGAGGGCCGTCTTGGATCAGCCTTTCTTTCTAGGCGTGGAAAAATCAGCTAGTGTCTTGACCACCACAGCGGGTTCAAAGCACCTCTGTGGTTCTCCAAAGCTTTGCTGGTGACCTTCTGTGGGGACACTGTCATTTTCCTCAAGACTGAGGAAAGCAACCCTGACACTGTTCCTGCAGCTCGTACTAAGAAATCCTCTGAGGGAAAAACAAAGTCAGGGAAAAGCTCAAAACCCAGAAGGTTTGCTTTGCAGGAACAGTGTGATTGCTGGCAGCAATCAACAGGCTTAGTGTTTCTAGTCCCAGTGTTTATTGGCTTGTTTGGAGGTGGACTATTCTGCCTGTGTGGCTGCTCCACCAGTGACTGCTGCTGGTGGCAGAGCTCTGGGTGATTGAAAAGGCCTGGGGGAAATGGCTGTGAAACAAGTAGCAACCAATTAGTGTAAGTCACAGACTGGTGCCTGAATTAATGCTGACGACAGTCTGAAGTTGTTTGCAGCAGAGATGTTCTTGAAGCAGATCCAGAAAGTATTAAACGTGCTGCGTGCCAGGTGGTGAGAAGGTCACTGGGACAGAGATAATAAGCAACTGGAGGGGAGAAAAAAAAAAAAAAGGAATTTCACATGGAAATTTTTATCTACTCTGTTTCTGCCACCATTCCAGCTCTGGTCTGAAAATTGCTTTGCTGAAGTTCATCAGGCTTTTCAGATACCTTTAATCACTAAAGTATAGGTATTTATCATTGATTTAGCCCGCTTGCTTTGTCTCCTCCTCCTCCCAACATCATCCTTCTGTGAAAGGTGCACTGGACAGAAATGTAGAAATATAAGAGACTAACCTGACTATTCAGGCTAAGCAGGAGCTCCCTGGGCTCAGCTGAGCAGCCAGGGCTGCCCAGTAAGGACATAGATGGAGTGTTCAAGAGCCACCTCCTGGTTTTGACCATGCTAAAGAATAGTTTCGGCCAAAGCATGGACAAAAACACTCCCTGCTTTATCTCCATTCATACTATGTCCTGAAAGGCCCCAAGAAGGTCTCCCCAGAGCCTTCTCCTCTCCAGGCTGAACAACTCTCTCAGTCAAGCAAAATGCATAAAGAAAGTTCAGCTGGGGTGATGCAGATCAAAGACACTCCCTAGCTGTCCTTAGACTCCTCCCAAGTTACGCCTAGACACACTGCATGGTCATGGTGGGGACCTAAACTCTTAGGCTTGCTCACACAAGGACAGGCCCCCGTAGATCAGTGCAGCTTGGCAAAGGTGTGACTCCAACTGGGGTCACTGGGCACATTAAGTCATGTTCTCTTCCAGATCTTTCTACAGAGAGTGGGACCCCAAGGAACCTCATCCTTCAAGGGTTGGGTTTTTTTTTGTGGTGGTGCTCCAAGTTTTAGAAGCATCCTGGCTCCTTTGTTCATTTGTTTCCCTTACCCTTCTTCCTCCCCAGAATCTTATGGCAAGAGCCCTCTACGACAACGTCCCCGAGTGCGCGGAAGAGTTGGCCTTCCGCAAAGGGGACATCCTGACAGTGATCGAACAGAACACCGAAGGCCTGGAAGGATGGTGGCTCTGCTCCTTACACGGCCGGCAAGGCATCGTCCCGGGCAACCGCGTGAAGCTCCTGATAGGTCCAGTGGTGCAGGAGAGTCCTTCCGGCCAGGAGATGTCCAGCTCAGGGTTGGTGCATCAAGCCTTCAACCAACAAAAGATCTACCAAGTGCCGAGCTCGCACGCCTCAGCGCGGGACCCCGTCTACCAAGTGCCACCTTCCCACCTGAACCAGGGGATTTACCAGATCCCCAGCGGGCACAGTCTGGCGGGACAGGACATTTACCAGGTGCCACCCTCCGTGCAGAGGTGTAGCGACGGCCCAGCTCTGACTAACAAGGTGCGTGCTCTTCCTTTCGTGTCACAACTCCAAAGCAGGTCACACTGGCCACCAGGAAAAGTGCTTCATGTCTAGTGATAGCCTGAGGACTTAAGGTACAGGAAGGATAAATATACATATATACACACACACACACTATTTAAAGTTCCAGCAGCAACTTTACTGCTGTGGGAGGTAAAGAAAGACTGCAACTGAGATACCCAGCAGAGCACTTCGGGGCTGTGCTACTGCAGAAGCTGGAGGTGAGGAGGAAGCAGGTGATGTTATGTCCTCACAGGCTCCCCCGGGAGGCTGAAGCACATCTGGCCTGTGGCACTCTTGCATTATATGCTCAAAAGAGAGCTGCTGCAGCTAGAGTGGCTCTCCCACAAATTAATCAACCGTTACATCATCTGCCCGAGGAATCTTTAATTAAAAATGAGGTGCTGCCTTGCTGGAGGAGGCCCAGTGGATCTAAGCTACAAAGAGCACAGAATGATTGATGAGACAAGGGCTCTACTTGGAGGAGTGAGGGCACAAGAGGATGGTGATGATTATGAGAGATGTTTAATTCCAAGTCTAAAGGTTATAAGTGTGCATCTGATGTTTAGCTACAGCTAAATTGGAAGGTGGGAGCTGCGACAGTTCCACGGTGCAGACATGAGAGCTCCCAAGGCTCCAGTAAGAGGTGTTGCACTTTATGTGTGTCCCCCTGATTCCTGCTGTCCCTCTCAGGCTCTCCTCATTGCCTGTCACTCCCTCATTTTACCTTCCCGGGGTCCCTGCCTGGTACCCTGGTGGCACACGGCACCTTGGTGGCTGAAAAGGGTTAATTAGATTGGCAGGACACTCTGGTTTGGGTTTTTCCTCTGCCTCACTCCCAGCTCAGCCTTTTTCATATCAGACCTTCAGAAGACATCTTCTAATGCTTTTATTTCCTTGTTACCATTTCATTTTCCTTGATAAGAGTAAATGTTGGTTTCGGTTTGTTTTTTTTTCTCCTTCTGAGCAAGAGAATAAAGGTCTGTGAAGTCATTCCAAGTTATCAAGAGGCCCATGTGCTCAGCTTTTCCACAATTATGCTTTGTAGGGTGTGGAGGAAGATAAAGAGGGAAAAACTGCACTTGCTGCACAGGTAGAGATAGAAGCTTCATTGGCACAATTATCTGTGTTTTCTTGAGAAATCTCTCATCTTTTCTCTCCTTTCATCCTTGCCCTGTAGCTGAGCTACAGCAAAGTCTTTTTTCCAGGGACAGTCTAGTTTCCCTCCCAGCAGCAGCATTTAGATGCCCTCCAAGGCAGAGTTAGTGAACACCTGGTACATAGCCAACTGGGGGGACAGCACAGAAAAGAGCCCACTTTAGTCTGTGCCACAGACATGCGGAATCTCACGATGATCAGGGTTGGAAGGGACCTCTGGAGACCATCTCATCCAACCCCCCTGCTAAAGCAGGGTCACCCAGGATCCTCCTCCTCTAGGGAGCAATCTTTAGTATTTAGGAATACTGGAAATCTTGAAGATTGCACTTTGGGAACCTTCTGCTTTGGCTTTCAAATGGATGAATCTCTTCTCACCCATGGGTGACACTTGCCCCAATGGCTTGAGCGAGCCACTCTCTGCCTTCTTCCACCAGAAACACCAGTTTGGGCAGCATTAAGGACACTGAAGTGTTTTCCTATGAGGTCGTCCTACCTGTAAACCTTCTCCCTTCCCCTAGCAGTAGCTAGAGAAGGCTGCACCCTCTAGACACCATTCAAAGCAGGACCAGCAGCAGTTTCTCTCCTACCCCTTCTCTGCGCACGGTCGCCTGGTTTCTTTGTGTGGTTTGGCTGCCCTACAGGTTTTACAGGCACAGCTTAGGAACTGCTGTCAGGCAGGAATTGTCTCCCCTCAAGCAACAGTAAATCAACAGCAGGCATGTTCTAAAGCTGGGCTGAGGTAAGGCAGCTCGTTAGCCAGAAAGGCAGAGTGAGTCAAAAAGGAGCCCTGAGGCAGGTAATTAAAGTGAATTGATTCTGGCCCAGCTAGGTGTTGACAAGGAGGCTGTGTCAGCTCCTTCTATCAAATAAGAGTACCACCTTCTAAAACTCACCCTACAACCAACAGAGATAACAAGGGGTGCTTTAAGATTAGCCTTGGTTAGCCCCAGGTTTTTATAGCTCTGCAGCAAGTTCAGTCACCAAACAGTTGCACCCCAAAGAGTGAAGAGTGTCCGGGGAGTACAGAGGCACAAGAGCTGTCTCTTACAATTTATTCCTTCTTTCTGTGCTCTGCCTTCAAACCCCCTCTCTTGCTGCAGCCAGCAAAGAGAAGGAACCCTCAACAAATCTGACACTTCAGAAACTTGGTTTTTATCCTTGCCACAGGATTCTGCATAGCCTCGAGCCATAGGGTTTTTTGCACCTCAATCTCATCTGCAAAATAGATGAGGTAATTATGAGGAAACTCATTCTGTACAGCCTGCTTTGAAAATATCCTCTGGGGAAGGTGCCCTCAAAGCACAGAGCCTCTTTTGCATCTGGAATTAACTGTTAGTTCACAAATGAGCTTTAAACTGGGGAGGGCTACATGTTAAGAGTCACCACCAAAATTTAAACGCTGGTTCAGTGTTTCTTCCTAACTGATCTCTTGTGCTTTCTCTGCCAGCCTGAAAATACCATTGGACCAAAAAAAAAAAATATATATATATATATTAAAGGGATACATTTCCTTGTTGGAAAACAAATTCTAAGTTTTCTGTAGGGACCAGTAGTTTTCAGGAGAACATTTGCTCAAGGGAAATCAGCACTAAACAGATTGAGGCTGATGCACCACAACTCTTCGACCAGGGAAGAGGCTACACCTCAGGGGTTACCAGCCCTGAACTAAAGCTCCCACAAGGCACTGACTAACTCAGGCAAAGAGAGATTGATGCCAACTTGGAACACATGAGCTTTTTTGTTTGTTGGTCTGTTTGAACTAGAACTTCTACAGTTCAGGAAACGCTCAGATTTATCTGCCTGTTCAAGTGGATAAAGCAGGATAAGGAAGGAACTCATATTCACACGTGAGCACCCCTGGCCTATTTCCAAATATAAACATGCTCTTGACAGATCAAGGGTTTCACACCCCACCATCCTGCCATCTCCACCTTCTTCCAAGAGTTCACAGCCTTCGGCAGGAGGTTTGAGTAAAACACAGCTTAGGGAACAGGCCTTGTTCCCTGCTCTTTATTTATGTTAGAGCTAGGTTGGTCAAATCCATGAGAAAGTGGTAATGTCACCCTGCAAGCAGCACCACCCTGACAGTTCTGGCACAGCCTTCACCAGCAGAAGCCAGTTAGCCACATTATGACTTTTTTTTCCTTCCAATTAAACAAGTACTCTCTTAGCTGGGAGGAAACAAACAGCTGCATATAATGTTTGTTTCAGAAATAAGCCTCTCTTTACATTATTAACCAGGTTTTTTTCTTGCTTATTTTCACACGTACAAAGTCAGAGAAAGCACAGTAAGCAAAGAGTTGTGGGGCAGATATATTTTGTCACCCAAAAGACCAGGAGCATATCTAGCATGCATTTCATAGTTTGCTGGCAAAAATGTATTTACATTCCAAGATAGAGTCACATCCTCATATACCCTCAAGTCTGAAATACCACAGCTTCCTGTGATATGATTTACTGAAAACAGCCTGAACAATCATCAACTTGTCCCTCTTCTCTTTGGCTTTCATATGACAAATTCTGCTTGGGGGATTTGTAGCTCTCTTACAAAAGAAAACCAACCAATAGAAACCAAACCAAAAAAACCCAAACGAAACACCCCAAACCCAACTAGCTAAAATAATAAAAAACCCAACACTGCTTCAGTGTTAAAAGTGTTACAATTTGCTGTGTGGAGCAGGAGCAGTAACACCAACCTCAGCACTCAGTGCTCTGTTTCACAAAGTGCACCTTAAAGGATGAAATTCCCCCCAGTTCATTGCAAACTCAGTGGTATAACCAGCACACAGCTTTTTTTTTTAAGACTCAGGAGTTGAACTTTCCATGGGACATGAACAGAAGACAAGGCATTTTCCTGAGAAAGAGCCTGTGCAGTTAATGTATCCTCAGCAGTCTCCCTGAAAACCACCCAGTGAAGAAACCCTCATCCACAAGTCAGAGTAAGCAGTAGTTAAGTCACTGGTGTGATCTGTAGGGAAGTATTTTAAGAAAAAGACTGCATTTTATTAGGCTGAGCAAACACATGAGCTCAGCATTACTCCCTGAGCTCAGAGCTCTCTTTAATCAGTTCTATTTGTGGACCAGAGGCACGCAGTTATTTATTCCCCCCCAGTAACAAAAAAACCACCCCAAAACAAAACCAACAACGACAAAAAAAGACCAGTCCTGCAATCTCATCTGACAACTGAGGCCCTGGGGGGGACAAATCTGCCTGCAGGATCAAACCTCAGATTAAAGAATAAGAATAAACAGAAAAATTCAATCTTACAGGCTTTTTTTGCCATGGTTAGAAACTCACCCAGACCTCTGGTTACATCTTAAATCACACCAAGTTTAGATAATCTCAATTTCCCTGTAAGCACTAAAACCCAAGCCCAGCAGCCAGAGGGTTTTACAAAGTCACAAGGAGAAAAGTGATTACTCAAAAAACAATAAAAAATGGATCTCATCATGAAGAGGAAGCATGGTGTCTGAAGACAGGAAATGGATAGCCCAAGCTGGGTTGCTGACAGTCAGAACATGCTTCTATTGCAGCCTAAATGCTTTGCAGGCATTTGATGATTTTTTTTAGAGGTGCTTTGTAGGGAGATTAATTAGCACAGGCATGAAACATTTTAATTTTCCTTTGAGTAGCAGTGTAATATTACATCATGTTTATTTAAATAAAAAAATAAAACTCTAAATTAATCTTTCTTCCAAAACAGATCTTTAGAACAGAGTCAAAGTGTAATTAATGTAGTTAAGTTCTCAGGAGACAGAAACCTTCCAGTAAGACAGTCCATCCCTAATCCTTAAAAGACAGGTAATTTATTTCCATGGGGTCTTATCATCACAACTTTGTTTTATGTGCACAATCAGCCCTGACTGAAGTCTGGTATAATTGCCCCATGGATGCAACAATTAAGGGTGGTGTTTCTATCTGTTTTAAAGGTGTCTCTACCTTCCACAGACTTGCCAAAGCAAGCTGTGCTAACCTAATTAACTGGTTAATAGCAGCACTTGTCTGTACAGCTGCCCTGAGAAAGCCACACAGAAATGGAGCTGGAGAACGTGGGTTGGAAGGGACCTTAAAGGTCACCCAGTTCCAACCCCCCTGCCATGGCAGGGACACCTCCCACTAGAGCAGGTTGCTCAGAGCCCCATCCAGCCTGGATTTTTGAACACACCCAGTGATGGAGCATCCACAGCTTCCCATCTGCACAGATCAAATTAAATCGAGCTGCTTCCTGATGGAAGCTTTGCTTTGCTTACTCAGAGCAAAGTGGTTCCCAACTTCAGGGACACGTCCATTGCTTCTGCCCAAGTGTACACTGAATTGAAACTCTCTGGCAATGCTTCATCTCAACCATTTTTTATTCCCCCCACCACTGGGAAATGCCAGTTCACCAAAACTGAAACTGGTGACAAGGAAAGCTCTGTTCTGAGCAATGTCTTAACCAAAGAAAGAAAATATTTGGAAATCATGGAAATACCCTGCTTCAACAATTCCCAAATGAAGCTTTTCCCCCTTCAACTTTCCATCTAGAAGTTCAGTGTAGGAGGCAAGAAATAACAGAAATCAGGTGAGGCTCCTCAAAATAAGCTGTTTGGACTGAACCAAATGTGTTTATTTGTGAGCCTTTAGGATTTCATGTCATTCACAACAGTGAGCCCACTCTCTGCCCTACCGGTCCCAACCCCTCATCTTCTCATCCTTCATTTCTCCTCTTCCAACCCTGCCCTGAATTTAGGCTTTTGTCTCTGAGAAGAGACAGTCCCAGTGTTACCAGCATAGAAGACAAAGTGCATGTTTGCCAAGTGGTTCTTCAGGTGACAGCCTTTTTAAAACAGGAGAGACTGAGCAGACTGGGGCAGCCAAAGCAGGACGCTGCTTTCGGGGGATTTATTGTGGGCAAGACACCCAAACACTGAGGTGCTGAGTTTCACCCCACGCTTCTCATCAAACAAAACTCCAGCTTGAATTTAGTCACAGGTTTCCAGAGAATGCTTTATCAGAGCAACACATTTGTTTTTTTTTCTAGTGGAGAAAACATCCAAAACTTGCCACACAGTAACTTGAGGGTTTTGTTTCTATTTAAGATCCATCTTCTATTTAAGATCCATCACAGATGTTTATTTCCAGGCACATGCCTGTTCTAGCACCAGTAACACGTCAGCTCCTCAGCCCTCTTGGCCAACACATGCAGAAATGGTGATGTCACTGTCTGTCTAAAAATGAGTAATGGTCATGGGGATGGCACTGGTAAACCTCTTACAGTACTGGACAAGTGTCCTCTGTCACACTTCTCTTAAAAGCACTGATAAGTTAATAAGAATGGGTGTGTTTTACTCATCTCTCCTCTTCCCCTCTAAAAAGAAAATGGGAACATCCTCAGAAGTGTTGGTTTGACTCTTTAATCATATTTTATAAGCGAGAATGACTCCAGCAGAAGCTGGGAAATACCCCTTTCCAGTCAGCCTTGCAGTTCAAGGCCAGCCAGCACCAAGAACGTTCCACTGGAGCAAGCAGAGCTATTGCTCATAGCACAACTGGCAGAGAGCCCATGTGAGCAAGAGCAGGCTCGGGTCACAAAAGCATCATTAGAAGAAAGAAAGAAAAGCAGGAAAACCTCGTCAGCAACAAAGTCATCGAGCTTTTTTGTGCCTCGTGCTGCTGGTTCAGGGAGGTCTGGAGAGAGGCCTTTGTAGTTGCATTTAGTTTGTGATCGTGAGCACCAGCAGCAGGCAAAAATTCAACATCAGAACCCAAAGCCACGGCCAATGCAAGTCAGCACCATTCCACTACCTGTCACTGTATGTTCACTGCCACTTAAGTTGTTTATGTGACTCTATAGATGAAAAAGATCAAACAAACAAGCCCAAAAAGTTGTTTGGAAAGACAAACTTGCCCTTCAGATTTAGGAGAAATGCAAAACTGATAAAAAATAGTGTAAAGAAGCTGCTTTTGGGTGCTGATTAATGGAAAGGGTCACACCAGAAGTTGGGAAGTCAGGACTAGTCTACCTGTAAAGCAGCTGGCTGTACCCATAGCACCAGCAGTTGAGGGGCTGAATCAAGACCAGCTTGTGATTGCACTTTTTAATTTTAAATCACTTTCACAACTTCTGCTCTACATCTTTCAAGACTCACAATTCAAGACTTGCATAAATCCGGTTGAAATAACACAACCTGAACAGGAGGAAAGCCCAACACCCATTTTCATTACTTATGGGTGTTATGATACCACGGAGGTGTTTCGTAAGGCCTGGTGAGGCACTTCAAAGTTTCTGTTTAAATCCCTGAGCCTGCAAAGTTCAGCATTTTTCATTTCACACCCCACAAACCAGTGACATCTGGATGTGCTTTAGCCCCAAGAGCACCAATGGTTCCAGCAGAAAAGCAGATCTTTGTAGGCAGAGGTCTTGGACAACAAACCAACATCAAGCACAAGAGAAGATAAGCAGGTTTTTGAAGGTGGAAACAACCTCAGGAGCTAGAAATAAGGTCTGTATCAGGGTAGTATTTGTCACATATCCTTATCTTCACACATCTCAACCCTTACTTCTCAGAAAATCCACTGGGGAACACCCAATCGAAGACCAGCGGCGGTGTCACGGTGTGTGTGTCGATACCACGCTTCTTTCCGCCACACAGCAGAGCTGATAACTCAGCCCAGGAAAGAAAACACTCATTTCTGCTGATTCCTCTCACCTTACAGAAACACTTGGGCTCACAGCACTAGAAACAACTCAGAGCTGGCAGCTACAAGCCTGGTGCATTAGAGGAAACATCTCTACAGGCTTCCTCCCCTCTCAGCCGGTGAACCTTCATCAGAAGCTGTCCCAGCAGTTTAGTCTCAGCTGGCAACACTCTACTAGAGCATTTTATAGTCACCCAATGTTTGTACATTACGCAGGAGAAAATAAAGTGTTATGGTTTAGTAATCCCAAGGCCTTTAGTTATTTACAAAGCCAAATATTTGTCGAGACTAAGTATCCTTAGCAGGTGTGAGAATGAAACCCCAGCCTTTGCTCAGGGAAACACCTTGTTTGTCATCACATACAGCAAACAAATCTAAAGGTACTGCTTCATAAAAACACTTCTGCTCTTTTTTTTTTTTTTAACAGCAGACAACACCAAGTGATACAATAGGTATAGCTGGCAGGAAATTCATTATCAGCCACTAGAAATCTTGATGCAGCTTGCAGAAGACAGGAGAGGAAACACTACATGCTCTCTGTAAAGAGGGCAGAGTTTAGCCAGCCTGCCAGGTTCTGGCAAACACCCAGCTTGTCTCAGAGACTCTTTTCTTTAACACAACCTTCTTACAACTCAACTTAGTCCCACAACCTTTCCCAAGAAAAAGCATTTCAGGAGACACACCAAGCTTCTCAACTACACACAGAAAGAAGCAGCTCGCTGCCTGATCCAGCACCCACTGCCTTCCAAAAATCTGGGGGTTCCACAGATTAGGGTCCCCCCACCTTTCTTATAACTTCCCATATTCTCTTCAGCTCTTTCATTCTCCTCACAAGCCTAAGAGAACCCAGGCAGTTATCATACATGCACCCAAGAGACTTCAGAACAAGAATTTCAACAAAGAGAGCTTTGTCTTAAACTCACAGAAACACTTTACAGCAGAACACAAACATGCTTATTTTCCTGGACTTACCTTTTGAGTCATTTTTTCCACAGCCAAGCTTTAGAGCAGCCTTCTTTTACACAGCACCACTTGACTTCCTCAAGGGCAGGACCCTCCTTGGGGTAATCTGCAGCTGATTTTAACAGGCACAGGACTGACAGCTGAGATTGGCAGCAGTTGCTGGCAGTAGCTCATCAACAGCTGAGAGTGACCCACGTGCTGAAGTAGAAAACCTCTTGGGCAGAAATAATGTTTTCATAAAATTCTTCACCCAGCTTTAAAATCAATATATAGAATTTATCTTCTTTTCTACCTCAAAAAAAGCACTGAACTATTTTAAAAGCAATCAGTAGGTTCTGGGGGTTAAGGGGCTATACTGGGAAATCCCAGCATGGTAGGAGTTGGAAGGGACATCTGGAGACGATCTGGTGCCAGCAGGGTCACCCAGAGCAGGGGGCCCAGGATCTCCATGTCCAGGTGGGTTGGGAATCTCTCCAGAGAAGGAGACTCCACAGCCTCTCTGGGCAGCCTGGGACAGGCTCTGACACCCTCACA
>WTSP01023862.1:54874-65999 GCA_025331215.1 Actenoides lindsayi
TAGACTTGTTTACACCAGCTAACCTGACCTGCTGTACAATATGTGTGCGTGTGTCCAAAACACAAAGAGCAGGAAAGTTAAGGAAATGTTCAGAATATGATCATCCACAAGCAGCCCATGCTTTTATCCAGCAAATTTTGCCGTTGGATCTCAAGAAGGTAGGTTTGTCTGCCTGTATCCAGCAGCTTGTGCTTCTGGGTGATACAGGCAGACTGTTGATGGACTCTTTCTCCTCATGAGGTTTTGGGCTGGTGGGAAACAAGAAATTGAGAGAAATTCAGGCAGAATGAGAAGCAATTTAGAGATTTTAAAAATGGTTGAAGCCTCTTTCTGTAAGGCCCCACCCCTCAAAAGGGAAGGATGAGTTAGCTCCCCTGTGAATGGATTTTAGCCACACACACACAAGCACATGTACCCAAGATCTGCAAATTCCCTGCCGTGCCTCAACCTGCTTGGTGGGCCCCTCTCCACTGCTTCATCTGCAAGAACAAAAATGCCACACGTTCTGATAACCACATTTTTCCATCCTAAAATTGCACTGGTTTCTGGCTTGCTACTGGGGTTCTCAGGTCAAGGAAGGAATAGAATTTTCTGCCTGCATCCAGCAACCATGAGCTGTTAACCCTGCCCACACCAGAGGAGCATTTTGCCCAGGAGTGAGGTTGCCTGAGGGAAGAACATGAGACCAGTTGTCCACATTGAGCTCTTGACTGCAAGACCGGGCATCTATGACCCTCAAAAAAGGTCTTGGCCAGTGTTGTGTGTGTTACCAGGCAGACTTTACAGGGAAAGAACAAACCAAACCGAAGACGCCCATGCCCAGGGTGGCTTGAACCCTCACAAGAAGATGGCACTGTACACTCCCCGCAAGACTCTTGCTTTACTGAGTAGAGACTCCTGTCCTCCTTGGCTGCCCATGTTCTCCAAGAGGTCCAAGGACCACGCGCTGCTTTGCAACCCTCCCTTGCGAACTGCTCAGTTGTTCAGCAGGTAGCAAGACCCATGGGTCTGGACAGCCCTGCCTCTGTTAACACCGGGGAGACTTAGATCACCGAGGATATGTATGTGATCGACAGCTGGCCACATTGGAGGCTCACTTTTTTTTTCCCCATATAACTTAGCCTCTTGTTCCACAGAACAGTGAAACTGTATGGAAGCCTTTGGCACCCGATGCGTGGCCTGATACTCTTTTGCCCACTAAATGCTCTCCAGGAACCATTTTCACCCTTTTGCTTCTTTTTTTTCTCTCCTCCTGTCTTTACATCACTGTCTCTCTTTCTTCTTCAACGAGTACTGTGGGTCTGTCTCCATCGTAAAGCCCAGAGCCATTTAGGTACTCCTCATCTTTGTTGTACTGCTCTGGTCCAGAAGAAGGCATGGAGTTTTCAGAAATGGAGCCATTTTTTACATAACCTGGCAAATTCCGGTGTCCATTGAGGGTCCCTGGTATAAGTCTCGTATTGAGATGGAGAGCAAGTGCTCCTCTTGTGGCTACATTTGTGATGCTGGTGTGGGAAACCATTGGTCCATAACTGTAGGTTGTGCTCCCACTTCGTGCTTTCCTTTTAAAATCAAGTGCTAATGTCCACCTGCTCCATGACTTCTTTATTTCTGCTTGGACCTGAGAGACAAGTGGGGGTAAAAAAAAAACCAACATGAGCATGAGGGGAGAGAGGCAGAGAGTATCAGAAGGAGATAGTGTCCACAGGCAGAATGGGTGAGAACATGCCTGGGGAGTGAAATGTGAAGGAACAGTAAATTCACATTAAATCTGCCCTTTCCAAATTAAACATGTGACATTGGGAACCTTGAATGGCCGAAAACATCTATTTGAGGTTGTGGGTTAACTTTCTCCCATGGTTAAGAGACGGTGAGCAGCATGTCCAGGAGAGTGTCCTCTCAATGCACCACGAGAGCCAAGTATAACCGTGCCAAACCACCTTCAGAGGTGCCTGAGTCACTTGAAATTTCCTCTATAAAGGAGTTAGCTGATTACTTTTGAGTATCCCACTTTTAGATGGCTAAAGTTAGGATGAGAACAATTCCCCTTAAGGTATGGATTTCATCTTGGGTTTATGCTGTAGAACATAACCAGCATAGAATCATAGAATCCTAGAATGCCCTAGGTTGGAAGGGACCTCCAAAGGTCAAAGAGTCCAACCCACCTGTAGTAAGCAGGGACATCCTCAACTAAACCAGGTTGCTCAGAGCCTCATCAAGCTTGCCCTTGAATGTCTCCAGGAATGGGGCCTCCACCACCTCCCTGTGCAACCTGATCCAGTGTTCCACCATTTTTTTAATATTTGTAGTTGCATTTTCCCTTAAAATCCATAAACTTTGGCCAAAACAGCTTTATGCTGAGACATGAAAGTAGCTCAGTTATTTCCCAGTGTGCATCCACTGACCATCTAGTTTCTTAGTTTGCACCCATAGAGGGGATTAATGGAAACAAAGACATTAAAGTGTATCATTCTGGAAATAGAAAAAAAAAAGCTCCAAGAAGCCTGGAAAATCAAAACAGCTTGCTGGCTAGGCAGCTATTCTACCAAACCACTTTTCTTCCTGCCACAGATCTGAAATTAAACATGACTTGTGCTGGAAAAGGAGAAAAAAATATTTTTTTTTCCCCATTAGCTACTTCCAGAAGCTCATATGTTAGTGACATTTGGACCTGGATGCCTTACATGACAAAAAGGCATCTTACCAAGGGTAAGCATCTTACCAAGAGTAAGAAAATTCTCTGTGGACTGACAGATCTTTCACTGAGGGTTGTGTCTCTAGAAGAAGGGCGGATATGCTGAGGTGAATCCACCCTACCAGTGGGTGTGTGGAACTAACCTAACAAGGGAGGGAAAGAGTTAAGATGCTGGTGACTTACCTCTCCATTGCAAAAACAGTATATGATGGCAACAAAAAATCCCTGGAAGGAAGAAGAAACAACAATATTAATGTTAGTCTTGCTGCGTGTGTGTGTCTCATTCCTGATGAAACTGCCCAGGTCCCCATGCTCCTCTGAAGTTAATGACATTCATAATATAATACATGTGAGAAACCTGGTGTTGTTCAGTAGCACCTGAGAGAGAGAGAAACACAGACATTGCCCTGCAGGGTACTGGCAAAGTAGATAAGACAGTATAAGCCCTCTGGGTCATGACTTAGCTAACAGGTCTGTTTTCACTCCCAGATATTTTGCAAAGGTTCTGAGATGGTGATGGCTGCCTGGGAAGGTGGTGGGATCTACCCTGTTGAGCTTACTGGAGAAACATTCCTGGTGTTTTACACGTAGCTGATCCTGTTGCAGGATGGGAGGGTGGAAGATAGTCCTGATAGAATTTTTTTCTGCTCTGGCTGCAAGTGGGGAAGCCCATGCATGGAGGATGAATTCAGATGTTAGCAAACCACCCACATCTTTTTGTTGGTCAATAGTTTGCCCAGGTCTTGTTGAGGTCACCCACTACTTTATCCCACCTGCACCCAGCAGGAACTGCGGAAGGACATGATTGCAGGCTTGGTCCCCACCTCCCTTACAAGGTCTCTAAACTGTCATCTGGCCAGACCTACTGTCCACCTTTCATCATCCACGCTGGTCAACCATCATGATAGCCAGCAACACGCGAGCCAAAAGTTAATCTCTCAGGGAAGGGTGTGTAGTGATGATCACACACTGCCCTGCCTGTGAAGAGTTGTGTGTTCTTGCTGCTGTGTCTTATACGGGACCGGTCCTGTGACCAAACCTGCCTTTTGCCCAAACCTGGAATCAAGGAACCCATTCACAGGACTGAAAGACAACTTGGGATGAGCAAATTGTAAGCCAATTTATAGAATCATAGAATAGTTTTGTCTGGAAGAGACCTTCAAGATCATCAAGCTCAACCTTATCCCTAGCCCTATCAAAAACCACTAAACCATGTCCATAAGCACAACACCTACCCGGCTCTTAAACACCTCCAGGGATGGTGACTCCACCACCTCCCTGGGCAGCCCATTCCAATGCCTGACAACCCTTTCCGTAATGAAATGCTTCCTTATACCCAGCCTGAACCTCCCCTGGTTCAACTTCAGGCCATTTCCTCTTATTGTGTCACTTGTCACCAGGTAGAACAGACCAACTCTCTCCTCACTACAACTTCCCTTCAGGTAGTTGTAGAGGGCAATAAGGTCTCCTCTCAGCCTTCTTTTCTCAAGGCTAAAAAGCCCCAGATCCTTCAGCTTTTCCTCATAAGACACATACTCCAAACTCTTTACTAGCTTTGCAGCCCACCTCTGTGCCCTCTCCAGCACTTCAGTATCCTTGAAACAACGTGTCTCTGTCATCTCTACCAGCTTACATCTAACCTGAATCTAAAGGTCAAGTTGTCTTTCAAGAGGAGCATTTTTTTGTTGTTGGACAGGCCTTTATAGGTTGTTTTGCAAATATAAAACACACTTGATGCTGAAACACCATGAAATCACCTTATGGGCGAAGTCTGGTGTATTGTAAAACCAGCCCTGCTTCCAAAGACAACCTCTCACTCTCATTTCCCACCTCTCCCCATTGAAATGCTCGATTTTTGGCCCCATAGCTTAACGGTTACAATACCTGGAAAGAGTTGAACAGCATTTCATAGTGCATTTGAACTTGCCAAAGAATCCCTGACACATCTGTGTATGGCATAGCCATGAAAACAATATAGTGAACGCCAAACAGAGGCATAAGGACGAGGGTAGATTTCAGCAGCTTCCTGCAGTGATAAGGAAAGAGAAAGACACAGAGAAAATTAATGGAGTGAACCTCCCAGCCAGGCTCATCCACCTCATACCTTGTGTGTAATTTCGTTTTTCTTCCATGTCCCCTTGGCTGGGCTTGGATAGCTTAGATTTACACAGTGTCCACTTGCAATTTCAAACTGTTGCTTCTCTTATGGCATGTGACACAACCCAGTCCATCCTCCAACATCTCTCCATGTGCTGGTTTAACCCTCCTCGCTTGCATGCCCTCACGTGATGCTGCTGTATGTACTGGAGATGAAGACACTGAGATGATTTTCTTTTTTTTCACCTGAGACTATCTCCAGCTTTGGGGTAGGATCAGGATCATGGGTAGAAAGTGGAAAGGCGATTGGAAAGAAATGGGCATTCTTCCTTCCAGCCTTCTGGCACTAAACCCCCTTGTCCCTAAAGGATGGTTCTGCTTCATCTTACAGTGATTGGACATGGTCCCATACAACCTACAGTGACTGACACTGCTTCAGCAGTGTGCTTTGGACTAGGTGACTTCCAGAGGTCCCTTCAAACCTCAACCGTTCTGTGATTCCACCTGCTTGTTGAGGCAAGACACGAAGGTCCACGCTGTGTTAGTGCCTCCTGTGCAATGAGCAGGGCTGGTGGAGAGGGAAGTGCATAAAAGAGCAGAGTTACTCTGGGGCCTACAAGAAAGCTGGGGAGGGACCTTCTGCAAGGGCTTGTAGTGATAGGAGAGGGGTAATGGCTTCAAACTAGAAGAGGAGAGATTTAGATGAAAAATGAGGAAGAAGTTCATCATTCTGAGGGTGGTGAGACACTGGCACAGGTTGCTCAGTGAAGCTATGGATGCTCCGTCACTGGATGTGTTCAAATCTAGGTTGGATGAAGCTTTGAGCAACCCCCTCTAGTGGAAGGTGTCCCTGCCCATGGCAGGGCATTGGAACCAGATGATCTTTAAGATCGCTTCCAACCCAAATCATTCTATGATTCTGTATCAAGAGGAAGACAACAGAGCACTATGGGATAAGTAGAAAGTGAACAGTCTTAGGGAGGTGCTTTGGCTGCACTTTCACTTGGGAAGCACCTTTTTCAATGAAGCAGCTCCATCTTAGCATAGGACCTATGGCTGGGGATTGGGGGAAGGTACAATGCAACCCCTAGTCCTTGGCTGGGTTTCCTCCTGAGGGAAGCAGCCTTGCCTGGAAATGATATTAATTAAGGTATCAAACCTTCTGCCAAGAGTTAAAGCAAGTCACCAAGAGCAGGTAATTATTAAGGAGGGCAGACATCACTACCAGAAAAACCTGGTACCTCCTCCATCCAGCAACTGGAAACCACTGAGGGAATTTAACACATTAAAAGGAGAAGGCTCTATCCAAACCATAATTAATAGCAAGCGTTAACCAGGGAGAAATAAATAAATAGATAAATCAGAGGCCTGACAGGGCAGCAAAGAAAAACGGAGAGGCGTTTTCCTGCCAAATCTCATTCCTGCTTCCAATGAAACATCTTGTGTTTGGAGAGTGAGATGGTAGCAATGAGCTCATGTTTTGCAGCCCAAATCTTTCTACTCTCCCTGCTCTGCATGTGTCATGCTGGTCAGTTGAGCTCAGGAGGTTATGAGAAGCCTGTGGAGCTCTCAAGCAGCCAAGGTGTCTCAGCAATCTGCTTTTTCTGTCCAGTTGTGACCACGCTAAAAATCTCCTAAATTATCAAGAGAGAAGAGCTGGCAGAACAAAGGAAAACAAAACAAAGGAGGAAATGCCAGATTTCCAGCAAAGAGTCAGAAATCTTTTTTTTTAATTTCAGCCAAGGTGCTGGAACACCCGCTGAAGGGCAGATTTAACAAACAGACCAAGTTTTACAAAGCGCAGGAGGGAAATAAATAGAGACAAATAAATTGGTAGAAGTTTGAGGGGCTTCAACAGCGTAAGCAATGCTTTTAGTTTTGCATACTTGGTTCCAGGCCAGCACAGTCTCTTCAAACTGTCTGAAGAATCATAGAATGGTTTGCGTTAGAAGCAACCTTAAAGATCATCTAGTTCCAAGCCCCATGCCATGGGCAGGGACACCTCTCCCTAGACCGTATTTCTGAGCCTCATGCAGTCTGGTCTTAAACTCTTCCATGGATGTGACTGAATTCCTCTCTCTAACCTATGAGGCAGGTTCCCCAGGCTGGCTTTGAAGGGTTTAGGAGACGTTTAAACTGTTGTTGGTTCATTTTGCGCTACCAGTGTTGGAGGACACCATGCTTCTCACCTTATTTTAGGTCTTTACAGCATAGGCAGCATGAACTAGCCACCCTCTGTAGTCAAGGGGGTGAAACAAGGACTTTGACCTCTCCCAAAAAGTGGAGGGGGTATGTGACTCACCTGTACTGTTGTCTTGAGTCACACCTCCCTGCATTCGTCTCTCTTAGCTTGGTTGCTAGGACTCTGATAATATTGATAAAAAGAATAAAATTTACCTGGAAGAGGTGGGGAAAAGAAAAAGAACAAAGAAAGGATAACGGTTAAAAAGATCCAGACAATGATAGTTGTTGTTTAATTGATGCTCTCTCCAACATGAGTCAAGGGGCTGTGGTGGTGGCATGATCATGATGCGCAAGAAGTTCCTCCTGGGAGAGCTTGTCCTATGGAAGGGATGAGCTCCCCAGGAAAGACCCAGTGTTTGGTGGGATATAGTCAGCTGTGTTTGATATCAATAACTCTGCCTCTGGAGGAGTGTTTGGTATGGACCAGAGAAGGACAGTGAGGAAGTAATACCTACTTCCTATGCAGGAAGCCACATCTATGAACCCATCTAGTGGCTGCTGCTCAAGCAAGCTCATCTAGTTCTACAGGAACATGCTTATGGTGACCCATGGTAATGGTGACATCTCATGGCTACACTGCCACTTAGCAGAGGTGAAAAATGGGGAGATGCTTGAGGGATTCTCAGGTTTTTGGAGCTCTTCAGAGATTGGTTTCACTGGGGCTGGGTTTATACCTGCTGCTGCCCCAGATGAACCCATTGTTGGGACTATGGCAAAGCCACAAGCAGAGCTGTTGTGTGACTGTCTGCACTGGGCAGATCCATGCTGCTGGGCTAATGTTGGTGCCTATGGGTTTCTCTGGAGGCTTGCAAGCAGTCATTTGACTTCTCAGATGCCAGTGTAGCAGCATTCCAAGGAAAGAATTTACCATGCCACACACAGGCTCATAGTTTTACGCCAGAAGGGCCCATTGTGAACCTCCAGTTTGATCTCCTGTGAAACACAGTCCATAAGACCTCCTTGTATTCATTTTTGTTTGAGCTACAGCAGATCTGAGTTTCAGTGTTTCCATGACGGAGATCCTACCACAACCATTGGTGAGTCGTTCCAATGGTTAATTATCCTCCCTGTTAAAACAAGTAGTTCCCCGAGCTTCCGAAGGAACATGGCCTGGTTTGCTATGGCTTTGTCTTCTGTGGTTGGATTCCTTCTCCTTTAACGAGGTGCAAGTTCATTTTGAACAGCTCTCCTCTGTGTTAGAAAGGGGGTAAGGTCGTACTACACCCTTTCCCTTGAAGAGGCATTAGTAGAATTTCTCTCCCGTATCTATTTGACCGTTTTCATGAGGTTTGTGGGAATTTAACATCCACGCAACCCCATTCTCTTCATTACATTTGGTTGGAATTTACTGACTGGCACAAAAGTTCTAAGGGAGGGATGGATAGATCAACAGGCAGAGAAGCACATGGCCTAGGGGCATAGAATTCATTTTCATTGGAAACCAATATGAAACGGAAAAGAAAAAAAAAAAAAAAAGGGCAGGCTTTCTTTTCTTGTCTGAGTCTTTTTTCTATCTTCAAAGGTTCAAAAGTGGGATCTTGCTCAGCATTTGTTGGCTAAATTGAAGATGTCCGACCTTATCGCAGTCAGGAGGGAAACTCCTCCAGCTTCCTGAAATTTGTGCTAAGTTTTAAAAGAAATCCAGACCACTGAATAACATCAAAGCTAGCAGCAGAGCGGAGGGATTTGAAGCCCCTCACCCTCTAAATTCTCTGCAAGTACATCCAGAAAATGCATAACTTAGTCCAGCAACATATGACCAGCCAGTGTGGGAATTGAAAAGGCAGCCAAGTGAACAATATGAACCCGCAGAAATTAAACAGAAACAACCCACAGAATATTTTTGCATGATAAATAGCTGCATTTGCAAAGAGCCAGGGTACAAGCACAGCAGAGCCTCATGGAGAAACATTATTTTTACAAGGACGAGCTTCAATTCAGCTCTTTCTTCTCTGTTAATTGGGCTTTAAATTAAATGCAATGGGGTTGCTGGCATTCATCTAGTTGAACTATCTGAACTTTCTTCTCCATCCTACTATTTCATTTCCAATGACCACAGTGTGGGCTTGGTGATTCGTTTCTTCCAAGCTGCAGAACTAGTTGCTAGAACCAGGTGGAGAATTTCCACCCAAAGGAAATTCTGATGAAGAAACTGCCACCCCTGCCAAGCCTGAAGCACCTCACCTAGTTGAGCATATTCACCTCAGAAAATGTCCTGCTCTTTAGATGTAGATGGCCTGACTTTCTTCTCACCCACACTGATCATCTACCAAGGTTTCCTGGTTTGTGAGTCAGAAAGAAGTACATAGAGCTTGACGCAAATCTCTCTGAAGACTGTGGGGAGACTCTTACTGACTCTTGTCAGCTACTCATGGATGAATGTGAAGGGGGACTAGGATGTGTGGGAGTGGACAAGCTCTTTTGCACACACTCATCTGACCATCAGAAGATGGAACAATGGAGGACCATAGAGAAAGACAGAGGAAGGAAAGAGGGTAATTCATGAAAACAGTGAAAGCAGGTTCTCTAGCTAATGAGGACCCCGCTCAAACAAACACAAAACTACCCACTGAATCCTCCTTTTGCAGATTGACCTCTCCAGCTTGTGAGAGCTTAGTCCTGGGTCTGGATAACGTCACTTATATCTCTTCTGTCTGCTCTGGCTCCTGGGTGGGGTCTGAAGTAATCCTCCATCAGTGATTAACATCACGTCCTATCATAAGTGGGATGGTTTAACGTTCATCCCCACCTTTGAGGTTTCACAAGCTTTTATCAGTTCAGAAAGATGAGTCTGAAACAATCTGTTGACACTAAAGCGCCCCTGGGGAAAAGATCTGGTCCAGCTACGGAACCCAAATTCTGTTTCTTCCCACTGGAGATGCCTGGTAGAACGTGCTGCAACTCCTGAGGGTGTCCAGTATCATATGGTTTGGAAATGTTGGCTTCAATGTTTGTTTCACTAATGATTTTAGGGTCTTACCCCTGTGCAATTTTCCTCTCCTAAGCTAAAGTTGAAGTTCCTCATAAACTCCTCTGCCATACGTAGCTGTCAAACTTACAGGCAGGTCAAATATGAGGCCCTTAAACTGGAGATACAGAGACTCCATGCTGTTAAGGCAGGAGCTGTGTTAACAGGGTGATTAGAGCCAGGGTCAACTCCTCCCATTGAACCTGCACCAACCAAAGGCACTGCCTCCCACGCCTGGTGATCAGCGGGTACTTACCACGATAGCTGCCAGGATGGGCACCTGAATAATCCATTTTAAATTGCCAGCACTCAAGTCCCAACACCTGTGAAGAGATTGACAGCCCATCAAGAAACTGATGGTTACAAAGAGCAACAGTCTCAAGTGTCTTCTTGGATAAAGCCACCCTAGAAAGGATGGGTTCCTCCAAAGCTTGGTGCAGTTTGGTGACTTAGCTCCAACCCTGTCCTCAGTCAGCATGGCTTCGAAATAGCCCTTCTGCTGCTGTTACTCTATTCAAAACTGAAATCACTACAGTTAAAGTTATGCTCCCCAGATGGTGGAACAGCTCTTTCCACAGTGATCAAAACTTAGAATCATAGATCATTTGGACTGAAAAAGACCTTTAAGATCACTGAGTCCCAGCATTAACAGAGCACTGCCAGGACACCACTAAACCATGTCCTTCAGCACCACATCTCCACGTGGGGCTTGAAAACCCCTCCAGGGATCACAGGGACTCCACCACTGCCCTGGGCAGCCTGGCACAGCCCTGGACAACCCTCAAGAGGAACAAATTGTTCCTCAGATCCAACCTAAACCTGCCCTGGGGCAACTTGAGGCCAGTTCCTCTTGTCATCTTCCTTGTTCCTTGGGAGCAGAGCCCAACCCCACCTGGCTCCCTCTGTCAGGGAGCTGGTGAGAGCCAGAAGGTCTCCCCTCAGCCTCCTTCTCTCCAGGCTCAACAAGCCCAGGGCCCTCAGCTGCTCCTCACCATCCTTGTGCTCCAGCCCCTTCCCCAGCTCTGTTGCCCTTCTCTGGTCATGCTCCAGCCCCTCAATGTCCTGCTGGGAGTGAGGGGCCCAGAACTGACCCCAGGATTCCAGGGGTGGCCTCCCCAGTG
>WTSP01023863.1:0-20161 GCA_025331215.1 Actenoides lindsayi
TGACATTTTGCTACTAGCAGAAAAGTCAATTATAATGTTTCCACACTTTAGAAAATTGCTGATGCAGGATGGGAGTTAATAGAACAGTCAGCTTCACTTTGTATTCCTGCGTTTGGGGGGTGGGGGGGGGTGGGGTTTGCTGAGAAATGCTGGGTTGTGTTTTTAATTCGGATGGCAACTTGGACAATAAGCTATGACAGGTGCCGCGTGGTTGGGACTTGTCTCTGGCTGGGGTGTGCTGGAAGGAGATGGATTCCCTTGGGCTGCTCCTACCTGGAGTCGTCGGAGGGTTCGCCAGCCTGACGTGTGATGCAGACTGCCCAGGACCAGGGCGAGTGATCGCAAATAAAAGTTTAGCAGCAGTTTGTGGTTGGGTTGACCCCTCCCTGATGGCAGAGGAACGTGTGCCAAAGTGCTGTTCCCAGTGCCTGGCAAAAGAGCCCTGCTAATTTATTAAAAAACATTTAAACTGAAAAAATGGAGAAAAATAGGTGTTCTTACTCACTGTGCTCTCGATGGAGTTTTTTTGCCCTCCACCTGGAGAAGATGACAGTAATAAGCTTCTAAATGTCTGGGGAACAAAGGGGAGGGAGCTTCAGGAGACTCACTGTGGGTGCCAGAGAGCTTCAGTGCTCAGTGTGGCAATCCCGGTGCTGGAGCAGTCGGCTTTCAGGAAGGCAGCGGTGCTCCTGAGAACCCCCCTCTAAATTAGCATGGGCTAGCGAGGCGAAACAGCTCACAAAACTGGCAGGGATCGGAGATGAGGGCTGGCACTGATTTTAACAGGAGTTACAGCATCGTATGAAAGGGCTTTGGACACAGCGGCATAACCCGAGCGTTCAACATAAGCCAGGGACCTAATAATACCCGAGGCACATTGCAAAAGTGTGACTTCATGGTGGTGGCAGCTGCCTACTACCTAGCGAGGGCTGTTTATCCTCCCTCCTTGCTGTGAGGATGAAGCTCTCCTGCCTGTGTTGGACGAGCCGGAGGTTGGACTAGATGACCTCTGAAGGTCCCTTCTGACCCAAACTTTTCTATGGCCAGGGCTGCCTTTGATTTGGGTGCATCCCTGAGATCTTGCTGATGTGAGGTAGACACAGCTCCTGCACAGATGCCAACAGACATGGTGTCTGGGGTCTGTGAAGAGGCTGAGGGGTGTTCTTTCCTAGGTGGTTGGTGGGTGCTGTAGGGCAGCATTGGAGGTGATTCCTTATGACTTAAAGGCTCCACTTGGTTTTGGTTTCTTATTCATCTTATTCCAAGCGTTATGGTAAACTGCTTGTGTTTCTCGGGATTATTGATACTGTTTCAGTCAGTTGGAAAGCATCTCATCTGAGGTAGGGTATCCACTACATACCCAAAGTCCTGATTATGGCACTTTTTTTTTTTTTGCCTTGGGGCAAATTGGTAGGAACTTACTTTCAACTGGAGCAGGTCTGTCAGCTGCAGCTTGAGTCTTTGGACTGGGTGGTTTGGCTGATGCCCAGCTGATGGGGATTAGGGGTTATTGGTATTTTGTGGAGGTGAAGGTGATGTGGGGAATTTGTACAATGGGGAGGGTGGGCAAGAATGGCTTGCAGGCTCTTCTCATGCCTTGGATAGAGGCTGAGTGCTGGGGCTGTGCTCCTTGCCCACCACCCAGGACCCTACCAAGCTGGCACTGAAACCTGGGCTCCTGGTCCAAGCACAACCTTGAGGGCTGTATTTAAAGTATGTTAAAATCCACAGAGGCTGGGTTATGTGAAGACTATTGACTCTGGGAAAGTGAAATCACACTTTGCTCCCTCTTTCTTGGCTGTTCTTCCCCAAGTGTTTCAAAGTGGGGTTTCTGCTTGGTCTGGTTAAAGCGGAAAAATGGAGGATGAGCATGAACGCTTTTAAGTCATGTCATATGTAGTTCTCCTGGGTTTGGAGGAAGCAATTAAGCCAATTAATTTATTGGTAAATTATCTTATGATGAAGTACAAAATAACTGCAATGAAATGCTGACATTCACATTAATACCAAATTAGTTACTGTATTATGACTGTTCTTACAATGAATGCCCAGTAATTTAATAGTAATGGGACATTTAAATAATTTAGCCGATAATTCTCTAGATCACTTACATATATAAATGAGCATGACAGCTTCTTTTCCCAACTTTCCTGGTGCTGCTGGGTTATCTATCACCATCACAATGGGAAGCAAAGCAGCCTGGCTCCCCTCACCACTGTCCTCCAAAACTCGCCTCTTGACGGAAACTCAGTATGGGACAAGGTGTAGCAAAGGGGGATTTTCATCCCTCCCTCCCTCCTTCCCTCCTCTTAGTAAAGCCACAATCCTCTTTAATGTTTTCCCCTGTGGTGAAGGTTCTCTGGGTAGAGCTGCTCCAGCCAGGGCTGGTAGTGGAACATGGCTAGTGGTGTTCCTTGTGAGAGCACTATTAGCCTCACAGCGGGACAGGTGTTGGAGATCCAGCCAGGGCCACTTAATTGAATAGTTCAGTCATTGATGCTGAAATTACTGTGCGTGGGCTCTGCTTGATGCAACAGCTTAATTTTCAAGTAGCTGTGCTTTCTGTGATCATAATTATAAACAGCATTAAAATTGCTCCTCATGCTTCCCTCCTCACCGCTCCAAGAGAAGCCTCTAAAGGAGAGCGAGGGCTTGGCAGCCACAGAGGGTAAAGTTTATCTGCTTTATATTGCCACTTTGCCACCATCCTGCACCCATGGAGCTGTTTGTAGCCACACCAGATGTGGCTTCCAGATACTCATGGTGGGGGGAGGGGAGGAAGCTCAGAAATGCAGTTTAGACTGACAGCAGCCACTGTTGCAAGCTATACCTAAAGGATAAATCTAGTGGTTTTTTTTCCACCAGTTTAAGGGGGGAATACTGGAGGAAAAACTACAAGCTTCTGCCCTGCCAAGCACACCTGAGATGGTGAGAGGTTCACGCATCCCTTCTGCATGGGGTGGGAGTCGTGCCCCAGAGATGGATGGTGCCAGTCAGGATGTTACTTTGCTATTGAGATGTGTTTAACCTGCTGAAATATTAGTTAATGGGCTTGCTCCCGTCCAACCTAAATGTGGTCTTTTCATCACATCACGTTCTGCTGTCAAACCTGTTGTGCAGAGGAGTATTCCACTGTCGGCAAGATTGAGGATGGAATTATCCAAATTAGTTTTCTTGCAGATGAGAGCAGAGATGAGTCTTTGACACACAAACCCTGCTACCTCTTTGGCGGAGTCCTGGCTCTCCACACTGATGTTGAGGAGTAGCTTTTCTTTTTTTTTATTTGGGATCTGCTGCCAAATTTTGGGAAGCCAGTAGAAGAGAGAATAAAGAAAGGAAAGCCAAAATTTGTAGCTGCTCTTTTGCAAGTGATTAAATCCAAGGGGGCTGGCAGCTCATACTCTTGTGGTGCCTTGTGTGGGTTGTGATGAGTTTTCAACAGTGGATTTCTGCTGGGGTGGCTGAGGGAGGACTTATGTACACCAGAAGTGTCCTGAAGTGTTCCACAGAGAAGATCTAGCAAGCATTTCTTCTGTCATTTGGATCTCCTTGGTAGAGCTGAAGATGAAGCTTCAAGGTTGGAAGGCTGAAATCCAGGGAAGCCCTATACTGGACAGCAAAATGTAGCCAAAGAGGACCACAAAACACTAGAGTTGGGATGACTCTATACTGTGTGCTGTGATGAGGAAGACATAAGGAAAAACTTCCTTGCTGTGAGGGTGCCAGAGCCTGGCCCAGGCTGCCCAGAGAGGTTGTGGAGTCTCCTTCTCTGGAGAGATTCCAAACATGCCTGGACAATGTGATCCTGGGCACCCTGCTCTGGGTGACCTTGCTTTAGAAGGGGTGGTTGGATGAAATGATCTCCAGAGGTCCTTTCCAATCCCCACCAATATGGGATGCTGTGATAACACGGCAGCCTATTCTTCCTTTAGGGAGAAAATTCATTTTATTAACCGGAGCCATCCAGTTGCTCCTGCTGTGCTCAGTGATAGGATTGTGTGAATCATTTTCTTTGCAGATAGTTGTTTGTTAGGATTCTTTTTGGGCTTTTGTTCAGAATCTGATTTCCAGGAGCATCTCTTTCCACTGACTTTCTTCTTAGAAGCAGAAAGATGCTCAATACCATCCCATCCCAGAAAGCTTTGTTGCAGATGCTTCTCAAGCAAGTTTTTAGGTGGGCTTTTGTCTTTCTGCAGGGTTTCTGTCCTAAAGCATGTTCTATCTTCATCATCCAGGTAAAAGTGCATTTCCTAAAAGTCACTTGCCACCATATTTATTGATGGAATGACTCTGTTCTAGTAGGGGAAATGGAGGTGGTAAGCAGTTGGGGTAGTACAAAGATGCAGAAGTGTTTAAAACATCATTGTTTCCTTTTACATAGAAGACACATCAGTAAGATCTTAGCAGTGAGCAGTGCTATACTCAGAGTTGTAACTGGTTCAGTGTGACTTTATTTCAAGATAAATGTTGGTTTACAGTTGGACTTGATCTGAAAGATATTTTCCATCTCAATGATTCCATGTGCTGTCCTCAGCCTCACTTCCCCCAAAGGCCGATTGGCCTGGTCTGTGAAGGAGGAAACCTAGGCAGCTTTCTACAGCACTGCAGACCTCCTTGTATCTCCCAGCCTTTCAGTGAAGCTGGTGAAGGGTCTAGAGCACAAGTCTTGTGAGGAGCAGATGAGGGACCTAGGGTTGTTCAGCCTGGAGAAAAGAGGCTCAGTGGACACCTTCTTGCTCTTGACAACTCCTTGAAAGAAGGCTAGAGTCGGGTGGGGATTGGTCTCTTCTCCCATGAAACAAGCAATAGGACAAGAGGAAACGGCCTCAAGTTGTGCCAGGGGAGGTTTAGGTTGGACAAGGGAACAGTTTCTTCCCCAAAAGGGTTGTCAGCCTGGCCCTGTCTGCCCAGGGCAGTGGTGGTGTCCCCATCCCTGGAAGGACTGAAAAGCTGTGTAGATGTGGTGCTGAGGGACATGGTTTAGTGGTGACCTGGCACTGCTGGGTTAATGGTTACACTTGATGATCTTGAAGGTATGTTCCAACCTAAATGATTTTATGATTGTACCCGGCATACTGTGTTTCTGACGTTTAGTTCCCTTAATGATTTGTGATATTTGGATGTCTATAACACAATCTATTGGGTAGGAGAAATTACATCAAAGCACAGGACCAGTAAGTCTCTTCCTTCAAGTGTCTTGGATCTTTCTGTGCAGAAGACAATCCTGCCACAGAGCTTTGCATTTTGCTGCTCAAGCACATAGAACCTAGCTATTGTGATCCTCCAGGCATGGGGCTCAATGTGGTGGGGCTGACTTTCACCAGTAGGTTACTTAGAGTTTTCAGGACTGGATTTAGAAGCTGTTGAAGCAAGTCTAGGTGGATTGGGTTTAACACAGCATGGAACAACCTCTTAGGCAGCTCAACAGGCCTATTCCATGTTGCCATTTCAGCTGTTCTGCTACATACATTTTTTTTTTAGCAACAAATATGTTGTGATTTGTGCAAAAAAAAAAAAAAAAAAGAAATGGGATGTTGTTTTCTATTGCATGACAGATTCTCAGGACATCCACCATGATGGCCAAGATTGCTTTTGCTTTTGTTCTGCCTATTAAAGTATTCTGTTAACATCAACATCTATGAGTTAGTCCACGATAAGGCATCAAGAGGTGAAGCAGTGCTGGTCCTCACGCAGCTATGTAAATATTCAGCTTGTGGTAGATTGCATTAAGTGTCTTCTAATCCATCCCAATTAAAAAGCAGTCTTTATAGCTGTAATAGTTTTATTGAGAACTATAACACAGCGAGACCTACAGATATATAAAGCAGTTAGTTTTATAAAGCATATAGGATATTAAAGTAATGAAAGGTGTTAATGCGACATCAATTTTTAAGGAGAGTTACTTGCTGAAATAAATGAGTACAGCTGAAAAGTTGATGGCATGTTACAGTCCTGAGTAATGAACCCTTCTGCCCCCTAAAAATCTCTTAGAATAAATAATGCTCAAGCAAGTCAGTGGTCATTAACTCTTTATCCTCAGAGAGCTATATGTCACATTAATGTCTCATCTGAGGGGTTTTTTAAACTTTAAAAAAATTAACTCAGGAAGCAACTCTCTTTTCTGGAATGCCTATAACTTGAAGGTGTCGTTCTGATGTGTCAGCTTTCCCAATGTTGTCATCTTGTGAAGTAGAACTGCGACTGGCATCGCTGGATGCACAATTCTTGAGGAGGTCAGTTTTTCCCTTTTCCGGTTTTTGTTTTATCTTTTCCTGCTTTCTTACCTCCTGCCAGCACTCTGATTTGGGCTTTACCCAGTGGCGTCTTGTTGTACCAAGCCTGGAGAATCAAAAAGCACACGTATGTTTTATGAAGGCTTAAACAAAAAAACCACAACAACTTAAACTTTTTACTAGTACAATGGCGCATTCCTTAAATATAAAACCTAAAAACTTCTTAATGTCCTGGCTGGCTTGTGGAGAAGGAGAAATTAAATCATCAGATCTCTTGAGAACATGATTATAACAAGGGGCATAGCAATTGCTTGCCTGAGATGTGCCTCGTTAACGGGAATACTTAGCTGGGCCATTTGTGTTGCTGTAGTTATGGAAACGTTAGAACTTCTCTGATCAACCATATTTCTGAGGTATGGAGCTCTCATCAAAACTCCCTCCAGTCTGAAACTTGGCAACACACAAAGCGTGTACTTCTCATGGCTCTGCAAATCAATCCAGACTATACATTTTCTTTTTATTTCAATGAGAGTTTAAGAAGCAAACCAAGCCTTGAACATTGAAAACCTGTTTATTGCTTTCAGATGGCTGTTCACAGTCTTGTGGCTTGTAAAGGATTTTGGTACAGTTGCTCTGCAAACCTGCCAAGCTCCTAGGCTGTGATGTCAATGAGGCAGTTCTAGGCCATGTGAAAACAATGCAAAGCGAAGGACAAGGAAGCGCTTTAAAGTCAGTAGTCTGTTGGAATTAGTCTCTCCCCATATGCATGTACAGGAACCTTTACCGACAAGGTCCTGCTTACACCAGGGATTAATGTCTCACTAGGTGTTGGTGTGATTGATAACATGTTTTCCTTCTTGACCATAGTCATCCATGAGCTGCCTTGGGATTGAATGTCTTTCCTCTGACTGCAGATTGCTATTTAGTGCCACAACTGTCTCCTTAACCCTTTGCTTGGGCCCCTGTTGTCTCCAACTTTCCTACCAACATTGCATCCTGTAAAGTCTGAAGCTTTTTTCCACATGATCCAGTCAAAATGCTGCCTCCGGCTTGAGCCTGGTAAGGCTACCCCTAGGAATATGCCTTGTCCAGTTTTCCAGTGTGTGTTCTAGACAGGCAGCAACAGGTAGTTGGGAGAAGAGGTATTCTTAGAATCATAGGAGGATTCAGGTTGGAAGGGACATTTAAAGGTCATCTAGTCTAACTTTCCTGCGGTGAGCAAGGACATCTGCAACTAGAGCAGGTTGCCCAGACCCCTGTCCAACCTCACCTGGAATGGTTGTAGGGATGGGGCTTCTACCACCTCTCTGGGCAACCTGGACTGCAGCCTCATCACCCTCACTGTAAAAAAAATTGTTCCTTCTCTTTGGTCTAAATCTCCTCTCTTAGTTTAAACCCACCACCCCTTGTCCTGTTGCAACAATAGACCCTGCTAAAAAGTCCCTCCCCATCTCTCTTGTAGTCCCCTTGCAAGTACTGAAAGGCCACAATAAGGTCTCTCTGGAGCCTTCTCTTCTCCAGGCTGAACAACCCTAACCCTCAACCTGGCCTCACAGCAGAGGGATTCCAGCCCCCTGATCATTTTTGAGACCCTCCTCTGGATAAGCTCCAACAGGTTCCTGTCTTTCCTGTGCTGTATTTGAAACATATAGGGAATCTTCTCGTGGCCCCCGAAGGTCCTTCCTGATGTCACATTTCTTAAAGGCTTCCCCCAGGTCCCAGAAATGGACTGATGACAGGCACCTTGTTTGGAGCTCTTGTCTTGCAGATTAAATGCTGTCAACAGGTAAATGAAGTCTGACAGCTGCCAAATGTCCTGCTGGCTCCTGAACACCCCCAATACTGTGGTCTCTGCTCTAATTGCCTGAATCAGTTTGAGCTCCAAGAACCCTGACTCCACTGATGAAAACATCATGCATCCAAATCTACATAGTAGCATGGGAGGTGTTTGGGAGCAACCTCTAGGCTCTCAGTGCAGTGGCCTGGGCAACTGAATTTTGTTGTCCTAAAGATGGTCTTGGGCCAAGCTATTCCTGTATCAGAGAGAACAGACACAGCTGGGGCAGGGAAAGGTCTGGTGCTGTTCACAACCAGCTTAACATGAGCCAGCATGTGGCCAAGAAGGCCACCAGCATCCTGGCTTGTATCAGCACTAGTGTGGCCAGCAGGACTACAGCAGGGATTGTCCCCCTGGACTGGACACTGAAGAGGTTGCACCTCAAATCCTGGCTTCAGTTTTGAGCCCCTCACTCCAAGAAGGACATTGAGGGGCTGGAGCATGTCCAGAGAAGGGCAACAGCTGTTGAAGGGTCTAGAGCACAAATCTTGTGAGGAGCAGCTGAAGGACCTGGGGTTGTTCAGCCTGAAGAGAAGGATGCTCAGGGGAGACCTTGTCACTCTTGACAGCTCCCTGAAAGGAGGTTGGAGCTGGGTGGGGTCAGTCTCTTTTTCCCAAGGAACAAGTGATAGGACAAGAGGAAATGGCCTCAAGTTGTGCCAGGGGAGGTTTAGGTTGGACATGAGGAAAAATTTTCTTTCCCAAAAAAGTTGTCAAGGCTTGGCCTGGGCTGCCCAGGTCCCTGGTGGAGTCCCCATCCCTAGAAGGATTGAAAAGCTTTGTAGATGTGGTGCTGAGGGACATGGTTTAGTGGTGACCTGGCACTGCTGGATTAACAGTTGGACTTGATCTTAAAGGTCTTTTCCAACAAAAATGATTCTGATTCTGTTTGGGATTAATGAAGCCAGCTCCTCAGATACAGTTCAAATAGAAGCAGATTTATCCCTAATGCACTAGCATCTGACCTGGGGATGAAAGTTACTGACAGACTTAACATGTTTGCTTGTTGGAGAAATGATGTCCACAGTCTATGGGTTTTCTTGCATATTGCAAGTATTTTGTACCCATAAGTGCCTTGTGCTCTCTTACGACTGCCACTGTTTCTATGTAATGATTTGTATCCATCACATTGGTGCCACAATTTATAATATGAAACATGTGGCTGTATAATTGGAGCAGAAATTTGAGTAAATTGAATGAAGAAATCACATTATTACAAATTTTGCATTATTTATATTCATTTTGGAACACTGGCAGAATATAAACGTCAAGCAGGGAGATTCATGTTTCCAATGAGTAAAAATCAGATTCATCACTGCACTAATATTCATTTTGAATACTGTGTTTTAGCTGCCCCACTTCAAAAAAGCAAAGCAGGCAAAAAGATCCAGCAATGGCAATGATTAGAGGGTCAGGAAGAGGGGCTTCTGTGTGAGAAGATGGAGGTAACTGGAGTTAATTAATGCACAAGGCCATTTTGACAATCCTCTTCCCCTGTGCCATATTACAGGTGCTGGGGCAAGGTTCCATGACATTTAAGGGAAACAAATTTGAAACAGATAAAAGGAAACAGTTCAAGGGCTGCAATTAATGCAAGGAAATGGTTGCCATGGGATGCCAAGGACAGGATTGTTTTAGCCATGTTCAAAATGAAGTGCTGCTTGCACACTTTGTGCTGTGCAAAACAGGCACAGTTATAGTGAGTGGAATAATATTTTTCAAGTTAAACTTGTGTTAAATACTAGCTCTCATGTTTCAGGGTACAAATGGATTACTACTTGAAGTTGGATTACTACTTGAAGTTGGGAATGATTGAGATGTTTGATTTTCTTTTTTTCTTTTCTGTAACACAACCATTAGCCTTTCCCTGAGGAAAGATACTGGTTTAGATAGGAAGCATGAGGAAAGAGTCATTTGCCAAGTATCACAAACGCTGCCTATGTGGAGTGAGCCAAATGGCTCTAAATGGAAATTGGAAAGTATTCAGCAGGGCTGGGAGAAATATGCACTATCTTAAGGGTAACAGTGGAAGACAACTTGGACAAAGTTGTTAGAAACCTCACCATGTTTATTGTTCTAGGTGCTGTGATTGGGGATTCAAAACACACAATGTAAAGGAAGCTTTTCAGCCAGGAGAAGTGGATGGTTCATAAGCACATCTGGGTATAAGTCGGGGAGGATATGGGACTGAGCTTTTTGGTGTCTCCTGGCTACATTAGAGAGGTCCTACTCTGTAGGCCCTGGTGTGGGCTGCTTGTAGCTCCTTGGTACACAGCAGGGTTTCCCTGTTCAGTGCCAAAGGCTTCTACTAATGTTTAGTAGACCTGAAGTGCCTTAGACAAGCTTTGTGCCAGTTTTCTGGGGTGTTAGCCCTGCTAAACTGTAGCATTGTACTCAGGTAGCTCAAGTGCAGTTTGGCTGTCCCTAAGGTGGGCTGAAGTCACTACAGTAAATACATTGTAGACATGCATTTAAGGCTGATCAACTGTTCCCATAAATAGGAAAACCAAAAGCAAGACAGTGAAAGCAGAATTAGCCACTACATAAAGAGGAAAGAAACAGCAATTATTATTGAGTTACATGTGGAAAAAACCAGTTGTTTGCAGGGTGATTCATGTATATTTGAGGTACGTGCAACACACCTCAAATGCACTAGGTTTTGCGTTCAGGATTTTATAGACGAGGGTGGGGAGAGGTGTGGAGTTTGAGGCAGAAACTGATTTTACTTTTTAAACCGTGAAATTAAAACTCTTAAGTTTCTTGTTTGAAATAATTTAAAACAAGGACTTAGAACTTGATCCCTATGTGAAATGTCCTCCAGATCAATGTATTTTTTTTTTTGCCACTCTAAGATAGCACAGCCAGGCTTGCTGAACAGCTCTGGGAGAAAAAGGGCCAATGAGTTGTACTAACAGGATCTGCAGAATTTCTCTGCACATGTGAAGGCTGCCCTGTTCAACACAAGTTGGGTGCAAGCAGTAGGCTCAGCAGTGCAGTGTGCCAGGATGTAATAATGACTGTTTGCCCGGCATGACCAGCTGTTTGGACTGTCAAACATCTCCAAAATGGAGGAGAAGTGTGTTTGGTGCTGTTGAGTCACAAATCATTCAAATAGTGATGTGCCAACCCATCAACAGAATTAGCAGCTCTCCAGATCCAAATGTGCCTGGATAAGGATGTGGTAGGAGTGATGAAAGGCAGCCAGTTAACATAGCTCTTAAGGTCACCTTAAATGTTTCTTCCTCCTCTTTGTATACTGGGTCCTGTGTGGCCAGAGAAGTCACGAACTCTTCAGTCCTCAGTGGCTTCCTGGTCATCTGCAGGAGGCGTAGCTCGCTCAGGACAGCTTGTACTGACTGAACAATGTGTCCCTGGGTGAAACCATCAGACACCTTTGCTAGGCAGCTTATGTTCACCAAGTTGGTGATGGCTCCACCGTTCTGCAGGATGATGTGTTTCCATAACACTGTTGATCAGGACCCAGGAAAAGAGAGAATGCCAAAGAGATACATTAAGGAAAGCAGGATTTTTGCATTTTGAAACTGAAACGGGAGAATAATGGATATCAGTCAGGAAAGCCAAGATCCATTTTTGTTTTCTTGTTTTGCTCTCTTTCATCTACAAATTTGTAGCACTAGAGAGAGGCCTTTAGGCACATCTGTTCTCAAACTGTTACTGACCAGTTGTTGGCTACCAGTCAGTACTTTTCAGAAAGTCATTAAGGGCATTTAACATGAGGTGGATATGTGTGTAAAAATGGCAAGAACTACTTAAGTATGCCCACGTGTACACACAGGCATAGAACCTGTCCAGAACGTTCCTATTTGGATGTGTAGAGTTAAGTAGCTCTATTAACAGCCTGTTTTTATTTCCATGACCTTGAGCACCAGTTACTCCTGCTATGGGGACTCAGTGTCTAGTTTGGAAGCCAAAGGCTTCCAGCTATGCAGGCACATGCTGCAAAGGCCAGGTGTAAGTGCCTGTGATTGGCATTTTGCTTGTTACTTTAATGGTGAGCCTGTTTGTATCTTTAGCTGTAAACCTCAGTGCCATGAAGGCTTTCTTAATGTTTGAAGTGCCTGAGATTTTGCTTCCAAATAACAGCTTTTGTTTTATCCTATGTAATGGTCTGTCTCAGAGAAACTTAGTAAAACTTTTGACATCTCACCATGCTTTCCTTTAAAGCCTTGTAAAAACATGTGAAAATAAGTAGTATGCATAAGGATTAAAAAGGTTCTTGAATGAGACACTCAATTTGTGATTTGAGTATCATGTGTTCGAATGCTTGTAGGTAGCATGGTAATGTTGGCTGGAAAATTAAAGGTAGTGGATGTTGGGGCAGCTATGTAATGGAGCAAACCTGCCTTATTCTCCCTTTGATTGAAGTGTTGATACTATGGACTCGTGCCCATAACTATTGACAACTTTGTACAACATTTTTCACTTGAGCAAACTGTGATCTTTCCAGTTGAGTTATATCCATGCTCAATAACTATTGGCTGAATAGCTAATTGATAAAAGAGGAATTAATGCACACAAAAGAGAGTGCTACTGCTGTGTAGCCATATATCGTGTCCTGCAGGTAGGACAATACATAATACAAGGCACTGACTTGCTGGGGTGATTAATAGCAAGAAACCAGTATGGGATTGTGAATCTTCCAGTTTAATGATTTCCATTGTACATTGACTATTTCCATCGTGCTTAGATGGGAATATTCTGGTTTGGAACAAAAGAGGAAGGGTTGCAGCAGACAGGTAGCTGTGCATTGGAGCTATGAACATTTGTTATGTCGTGGCTTTTTCTGTCAAAACAAGTATCTTTAGTTCTCAGATTGCATGTCTGACACTTAAAATTGTCAAGATTGGATGGTGGGTACTGTAAAGATGATATTTCCCCTGAACTTCAGGGAAGATTGGAGCAAAAGAACAAGCCAGGCACAGTCTTAAATGGGACAGTGCCAAAGTAATAAAGCTACAAGTTTAATCTGCTTTAAAATGTCATGACTTAACTTTTTGGGGCATTCTTAAGTTTGTGGTTGAGAACCCTTTAGCTGGCCCTTTTTTTTTGACTCCAAATTAGTGATGAGAATCCCAGAATGTGACAGTTCAATCCCCAGAAGTGAGCACAGCTAAATTCAGCTGCTATCACCTCCTTTCTCTAGGTCTTATTCATGTCCCTTATCTGTTAGCAATATATCAGAACTGTAGCATAACATGAAACACATGTTGGCTTGCTTAGAGGCCATTTCCCATCCACACAATGAAAATTATTGAACGTGGGGGAGATTTACAATGTGCTAGGCAGTTAAGACCTGCTTTGAGCTTGTCCAAATGTGCATCATCTCAGTACCTTGGCTGCCTCTGTGAAAAGCAGTATGAAACAAGACCTCACAATACAATTGCATGATTTTTCTAATAAGGTGACTATGCAGAGCAATACTGTAGTCAAGGTACAATTGTGTAGCAAGGTCCCTGTGCTGGATGTGGCTTTCTTTACTTCTGTATTCTTCTGGGACATGATCTGTTGGAGATCAGTGGCATGAAGGGAGTTTTCCTTGATGTGTGATGATCAGTAGGGACATTCGTGCTAGGAGCTGGTGGCAGGAGAAGTGTGCCATTAAGAGCCCTAATACAAAGTGTTTGGTGCCATTCGGAATAGTTCTAAACCCTTTTTTCCATATTATTATCTTTGGACTGAACCTAAACAGCCCTTCTGCTCATGGCTCACTACATCCAGAGTCCTTAGTACCCAGAAAAGTGTATTAAAACACATGATGGAGGTCGTGAACAATAGGATAAGAGAAATCGGCCTCAAATTGCACCAGGGGAGGTTTAGGTTGGATATTATGAAAATTTTCTTCCCCTTGAGGGTTGTCAAGGCCTGTCCCAGGCTGCCCAGGGCAGTGGTGGAGTCCCCATCCCTGGAGGGGTTTAAAAGCAGTGTAGATGTGGTGCTGAGGGACATGGTTTAGTGGTGAACTGGCAGTGATGGGGGGGGGGGAGAATATATCTTTCTGGGAGTAAAAGCCCTTCTACCAGCAACTTCTGAAGGTTGTGGACAAACTACCATTTTTCTTGTAATTGACTCATGTTGTTAAGCTTAATTTGGAGCATGTCTTCCTACTTGATGCTGAGCTGTTGCAGACTTCAAGGTGATTCAAATGTGAAAACAAACTTGCATTCCTGGAAGACTGTCTCTTTCTAGCCATGTAAATTGGTCTAGTAAAAGATGCTGTTCTTACAAGCTTTGAGTCTCTGCATATGGGGAACTCCATAAATTTGTCAGACTTTGGGAGGGCCTGTCTCTCACTGTAAATATCTGATAGACTAAATGTGCAAAATCTTGGCTACTTCTACAATTCCTCTCGTGATTTCTAAGTATAAAAATGGAATTTATAATGACAAAGCTCAGTCCTCCAGACATGGCTCCGCTTACAAGCGAGGCCCTGAAGTTAGAGTATGGAAACTGGAGAGGAGTAATAGAAATTCAGAACCCCCATGTTAAAAAAAAAAACACCACACAAACCCTAAACAAACAAACCACAAAACCCACAAGAAAAAAAAAAACCCAACCAAAAAAACCATCACTACACACACACAGAAAACAAACAAACAAAAAATCCCCAAAACACAACAGAAAATATGCACTGAAGTAGGATCTTATCCTTCATACAAGGAACAAACCATTTGGATTGAACTACTCAGTGCATCTTAAACTCATGAAAAAAAAAAGATATTTTAAAGTCTTTGCCCAACTTCCACTTTATTTTATCTTTGGGGCAGCCTGTATCAGCATTACCTAAATTTTCAAGAACTGAGATGTGCCTGGGGTATGAATTGAGTTTAAAGTTGGTTCTGAGGATAACCAGACAATAAGCACAGCTTTTAAGCAGTAGTATCAGGATGACTTGAAATACTTGCCAAATCTCGAACTGTAGTCAGGCCTAGGAATCGGGATGATTTTTTGGTAAATGTTGCAGAAAGGTTTCAGATTAGCGTCGAAGGGCCGGTTGGTGGTTCCCACCAGCAACACTCTGTCCTGGGCTTTCAAAGCCTTAAGGAATTTGGGGAGCATCACTGCCAGTTGTTCTGGGCTTCCCTTTGGCATGTACACATAAATACAGAGAAGAAAAAAGTATACAGTTAGAGTTCATGAGGTAAAGCTGTAGACATGGCCTATACAACAGGATTTTGTGCCTTTTTAGTTGTCTAATTGCATTTTAGTATAAGCAGACTAGATGCTCAACCTAAGTAGAAAGCCTCTGTCTTCTGAAAGTCAGGCAAACACTTGAATTCTGCTTATGTGTTTGTGCTAGTGCCTCTCACTATTGTATCTGCTGGTCCTGTTATTGAGAAGTAGGAAGGAAACAACTCTTTCTAAAAAAGGAAATGCTTAGTTCCTGTTCAAGGAGAAATATTGCTTGGACCTGCACACCTGATGAGCCTTACCAGACAGGAAAAATTGCCGTGTAACCTAGTCTGAAATACTCCCAGATCTTGAAGGGTATAGTCTACCAACACCTACCCACAGTTTAAATGTGTAAAAATACACTCCCTAATTCTTGCTGTGATTTCTTGCTAACTGAGTCTAACCTGAGAACACAAGCTCTTTGAACTCACTATTCATTCCTTTGTAATAATTTTACCTATATATAGTTCTATAGACTATAGAACAAATAGTTAATTCAAATAGTTAATTACTATTTACAGAACAAAGGAGTATTGAGCAAAGCCTGTTATTGAACTATGTTTGATAATGTTCAAGTGAATATTGGCTGGAGAAACTTAATCAAATTGTGGTGTCAGTCTACTGTTAATAAAGCTGTGAGTAACTGGTGTTAAGATAGCTTGTCAGGAGTCTAATGACTTGGAAGCTTCTTTTCAGAAATTGTGATTTATTTTAACATCCAAGTCAGAATCACGGAATGGTTTGCGTGGGAAGGGACCTCTACAGGTCATCTAGTTCAACCTCCCTACAGTGAGCAGGGACATCTCCAACTACAGCAGGTTGCTCAGAGCCCTGTCCAACCTGACCTGGAAGGTTTCCAGGGATGTGGCTTGTATCACTTCCCTGGGCAACCTGGGCTAATGTCTTGCCACCCTCAGCATAATGAATTTATTCCTTCTATCTAGTTCCCTCTTTTAGTTTGAAAACCATTGTCCCTTGTTCTGTGAAAAAGATTGTCCCATCTTTCTTATAGGACCCCTTTAAGCACTGAAGGCTGCAGTAAGGTCTCCTTGGATCCTTCACCAATGCTCGCTTAAACTTTACTCTCTAGATCACCTTGTGATGTTTGGGGTGTTTTCTGTATTGCAGGCAGCTCCCTGAGAAACTTGAGCTTCTGTTTCAGATGAGCCTTCCTTAATGTCAGTAAGGAAGAAACTGTTCTGCAACCCTTCTCAGCTGAAAGGCAACAACGTTGTGAACCTACAGTGCATGTACAATCATTTGTTTTTGGATGAACAATTCCTATGGCCACCATTCAATGCCAGCTGCCTTTTTTACAACTCCTTCTTATGCCTGTGCACCCAGCACTCTCATGAGAGCAGGATGCCTGCTGTTGCTCATGATATAATGTGCCTTCTCACCACAGTAGGTCTGCCCTAGAGCGAAGGAGAAGTCTTAGCCTTTCTCTTGCTCTAAAAGAAAGCACGTCACACTGTCCACATCCAAATAGTATGTTTGCTGCCTGAGGGCACAAATTCAGATCATAAACTCTTACTCAAACTTTGCCATTCCCTTTTTGGGAAGCTTTTGGTGATGAACTTGGCTTCTCAGCTGACTAAACAAGCTGCTGTTACGCATCTATCTCAAGCTTTAGCCAACCCTGGCACCTTTTCTCTGCAGTGGAGATCTAGTCACAGCAATGACTGAAATGTGGATTTACTTTGTTTGTAACACATTTCATGCTGGCTAAGTTACTCTGATTTATAGATCTACTGCTACTCGTAGGCTTCAAGATTTCTCCCTCGTATGTATCGGAACTAAGTACAAATGTTCTCTAAGATGCTTTGAGACGTCAGTGTTGCTGGAAAAGTAAGAATTAGCAAATTATTTTAGGTGTGGAGGGGTAGAGGAATCCCATCTCACTGAAATGACTGATAGAAGATAACAGTTGCTTCAAGTGAGATGTGGTGGTTTTTTGGGCTTGCAGTCTATCTTCTGCTGGAAAAGCTGATTCTGAGGAAATGCAGAGAATTTTTTAAGCAGTTGTCTGACTTCTATTTCACCTCTTATTGTGAAAATAAGTCCTAATTTATCCTCTGCATTTAGAACATAATTTATTATTTTGGGTGACAAATGATATTCGTGGTCTCCCATCGATCTAGACTTGGTTACAACAAGTGTTCATTGCTCAGCTTGTAGGAATCTTAATTTTAAAATGTTAAATGATTGAACCAGTATCGGAGACCAAGCGAGAGACACTCCATTCATGTTAAGCCTACTAAACCAGACTGGCATTTGTCTGTTACACTTGTGAAACCAGTGTGTCCATAGCACGCATTTCAGAGGTGTGTCCTGAAAGCTAATATCTCCTTGGCTTTGGAAGAAATGTGTCAGTAGCAAGAAGGGCTGTTGAAGAGGCAAGCTATGATTTTGGCTACCATGTGGACTTGAACTGGAGAAAAGTGGGGTGAATTGGGAAGGTGACCCCTATTTGTTTAACTATGAGCAGCTGAACTGCTTGCACAATAACCTTGGCAACTGGGTTTACAAAACATTTTTTTGATATTTGACTGCTTTGCATCCTCTATGGCAGATTGGAGAAAGATTACTTTTCTAGTGGGTATTTGAAGAACTTACGGCTTCTTTTTACCAGGCTCTCAGTCATGGTGACAGAAATGTCACACTGGGATGAGCTAAGTGACTTGCACTCACTTTGGCTTCTGAGACCTGAGTTTAGCTCATTCTGGTGCTCCTAAGGAAGGCTCCCCAGACTACCAGTTATCACTACCTGTCCCTTCTGTTTCCTGCTTTCTGGCTCCAAAAGTGGGGTTACATTGTGAACTATATGGGATATAAGTGATTTCTGATCTGGAGCCATCCACTCCCACCAAGAGCACAAAAGACCTTTTGTTAAATCCCTGCAGTCTCAGGATGCAATAGCAGAGGCAGAGGTGACACTCCTGACTCTGAGGTGGGCACGAGGAGACATTTTTCCTTATTGGTGGCTATTAAAGCAGATAAAGATCATAAGCACTGCAGGCAACCTTTGGCTTCTAGTATTAATTTTAATCCTCATATGTCAAGGTTTGGACCCAAAAGAAAGGTCACCTTTGGGTGCAGGGACCACTAGAGGGCATCAACCACTGTACACCCTTCATCTCATACAGCCTTCAGAAGCAACAGTCTCATCCCAGGTGATACTTCATGGGTGTTCCAAAGTACAAGCTTGTGTCCATACCACAGTCTAAATGCCCCGGACTTGCCTTAAGAAAAAAAAACCTTAATTTTTTCACATGGAGCTCTGAAAGTAAAATCTTTTGCAAGCAGCATGAATCTAATCAGGATTTTAGGTGAATTGTTCTCTGCTGCAGTGGTTGAGTTGCTGTGCCTGTTGGGTAGTGTTTTAATTTTCTTTCTAGTGGGGAAGCTGCACAAGGGAGGAAGGAATGGAAGCAATGGCAATAGCACTCCTGGGAGCCCGAAGAAAATAATCTGTAAACATAACTATTTAACATAGGCTCTTTGTTTTCACAGCGGAAATTTATCTTTGTTACTTTATTGTTCACTTTGGCTCCATCCAATTTCTCAAATTAATAGAGCTGAACAATCTAAGCTCATCTCAACTTTTAGTTTCTTGCCTTATGTTTTGAAATTTTCCATTATTCTCTTCTACTTTTCAGTGCACTGATGAGCAGTGACTTGACTATTTTTAAATAAAGCAACTATAGGTGTGTAGGGAAGAAATGTGACCTCTTGGGGGCTCTTAAGAAGTCACAAGACTCTCTTAAAAGGGGAAAAAAAAAAAAAAATCTTAGTGAGACAAGCTATTATCAAGCAAGCTTTGGCAGGTCTGGTCATACTGGTATGTGCTAAACTAAGAAATACACTCGTTCCTTTGTGTCTACTGTAATGTAACAGGAGAAATTATCTGCACTGGAATAAAAAGAAGCAACTCACCTCTTCTCCAGCCTTTGGCACTGCTTTAGAAAATATTTTTTCTGTGTCTCCAATCCATACAACTGAAGGCTGCAGTTGCTTAGCCACCTAAGAGAAAATGGGAGAGAGAAGGCAAGAAGTTGATTAAAATGGCTATGATTTCATACCTGGGTGCCTGTAATTATGCTTTTGAATCCATATTTCAGCAGCTTAAATTTGCCCTATTTTTGTTTTCCCCAAAATGGATAGTACAGTCTCTGCTCAGCAGCCTTGGCAAATCAAACAGTTTCTAGTTAGGAATCGAACATTAGGAACCCAACCCAAACTGGATCATTTTGACTGCTACGCTTATCTTTCATGTCTCAACCCAAATTTGGTTGCAGATCTGCAAATGGAAGCCTGGTCTCAGAGCTCAATGGCAAGTAATAGACCACTGACAGCGTTGGACTAGCTACCCTTTACTGTAGGATTGCTACCTGGTTTTCCAAGGGCAACAAAGATGGGGAGACAGGCAAGACGTGGCTGTTGCATGAGAAACCAGAGTACTGATCTTTAAGCAAGACAGGCTGATACACAATCTTCTGTCTTACAAAATAGCATTTAATTTGCAGTTAACACAAGAATTAAAATGCAACCTGTGAAATTTGAAAGGAGGAGTGGTGTGTCTATACAAATGGGTTTTCTGTCTCTTAAGTCAGAGGCACTATACCTCTGGTTCACAGCAGGATGGCAGCAATGCTACAGGCTTTTTCACATCTTGCACTCTCCCTATTGCTATAGAAACACCAGTGGTTTAGACATTCTGCTGCCAAATTTTAATCACTTTCCAGTGGCTCTCAGAGCTATGCTAGTTTGCTCAGCAGTGAAAGTGATGGCTTTAGGATTCAATGGGTAATGGGAGAGAGATGGTGTTCTTCTGTCCTGCTTTCTTTTCTTTTTCTTTTCTTTTTTTTTTTTTAATATTTTTTTTTATTTTATTTTTTTT
>WTSP01023863.1:29107-123475 GCA_025331215.1 Actenoides lindsayi
GTAGATGTGGTGCTGAGGGACATGGTTTAGTGGTGACCTGGCAGTGCTGGGTTAACGGTTGGACTTGATGATCTTAAGCCTCTCATCCAACCAAAACAATTCTGTGGTTGGCCGGCACAGAATCAAATGGCTTCTAAAGTGGGAGTGGGGTGCACAAGAGCTTAATTATCTGGAAAGAGTGAATTATCTCGGCCATCAGCTGTGGGAGACAATCTGTCTCTCATTGCATCCATAAATCCCGTGAGCTCACGTTCCTCCCTGTTTATCTGAAGGCAAGGCCCTCTTCCAAAACCCCTCTGAGATGACTGGTGGCAGCATGTACCATCTAACTTAGGAAAGAGAATGGGGAAGGTGATACTCTCTCCAGTTTGCGCTCAGCAGAGCTGAGCTCGGGCTGGTTTTGACCACTCTCCGTCCTTGCTGCAGGAGTATTTTTGCCTTGGCTTCACAACAGACACAAAGCCTTTCCTGAAAAACCTCTCTTGGGAGGTGTAAATTTTATTGCAGAGAAAGCCTGGCAGTGAGCGGTAAAGTGCTGGAAGTAGCTGAAAACATCCTGGGCAGGCACCCAAAGCAGCATCAGCAACAGGACCTGGGCAGGGAGTCGATGGCATTCGCTCCGTGACATCCCTGATGGGCCGGCTGGTGGCACAGGGCTGGTACCTGGCATGCCAATGAGCCTCTGCTAACGCAGATGTTTCATAAATCTGATCCCTCCAGCGAGTGACAGGAGGAAAACAGATGGGAGTCATTTCAGACAATTGCATTTTCTCTCTCCCGGGCTTTTTTGTTATCCACCCTCTGCACGCCCCACTCGCGCTCTGGATGCCGGAACAGCTATTGCTGGGATAAAAGACTTTGTCTGGCCACAGTCCTACTGGAGGATGAATACAAGCACCAGTTTCTGGGGGATGCAGCATTTCCCAAGGTGCTAGAGGAGGTACAGCCATTACCTTTCCAGTCTTGGCAACTAAAAGTGGGGAGATTTAGACTAGAGAGAAGGAAGACATTTTTGATGCTGAGAGTGGTGAGACACTGGCCCAGGTTGCCCAGAGAGGTGAGGGTGCCCCATCCCTCGAGACATTCCAGGGGAGGTTGGACAGGGTTCTGAGCAAGCTGCTCTAGTTGCAGATGTCCCTGCTCACTGCAGGGGTGTTGCTCTAGATGAGTTTTAGGGGTCATTTCCAACCTGAACCATTCTGTGATTCTATGATTCTGAGATCAAACAAATCTCATCAGCAGCTGTACTGGGGTTCCTACGGGCAGCTTAGTCTTCTTCATGATCTTGTGCAATGCCATAGCACTATCTGGAGGCTGCTAAAATCTGAGGACTGAACTACTGCTCCTCAGGCACAAAAGCCAATTTCCATCAGTTCAGAGATCAAGGCCACAAAGCTGGTGATGGATCTAGAGCACAAGTCTTGTGAGGAGCAGCTGAGGGAGCTGGTGTTGTTCAGCCTGGAGACAAGGAGGCTTAGGAGAGACTTTCTTGCCCTCAACAACTCCCTGAAAGGAGGTTGGAGTGAGATTGGGGTTGGTCTTTTCTCCCAAGGAACAAACAGTAGGAAAAGAGGAAACAACTTGAAGTTGTACCAGGGGAGGTTTAGGTTGGACATGAGGAAAAACATGTACCCCTAAAGGGTTGTCAAAGCCTGGCCCAGGCTGCCCAGGGCAATGATGGAGTCCCCATCCCTGGAAGGCTTTCAAAGCCATGGAGATGTGGTGCTGAGGGACATGGTTTAGTGGTGACCTGGCAGTGCTGGGTTAAAGGTTGGACTCAATGATCTTAAAGGTCTTTTCCAACCGAAACAATTCCATGATTCTATGTCTCTAAGACATGGAAAACTATGTACCACATAAGTGGCGTAATGGGAGGATCGACACAAGCCACCTGCAAACATGGCAGTTGTGTGCTCTCTGGAGGCTTGTAAAATCTGGGGACTGAACTCTTGCTCCTCAGCCTCAAAAGCCCATCCCCATCAGCTCAGGGTTCAAGCCCACAAAGTGAACAGAGACCTGGCCTGGGGACTGTGCAGTGAAAACCATGTGGTGGGGGCTGATAAAGTCTGCCCTTGAAGTACATGTCATGCAAGGTAGTGTAGGAGCCCCAGATGACTACAGAAGCATCATCTGTACAGATTCAGGATCTGAGGCCCCCCCTTCCCCAGTGCATATCTCAGCAGGATTCCTGAGTGCTCTTCACTTCAGTAGGACAACTCACATTCTTCAGTGATTTGCTGATCTGTGGCATGTATGAGTTTCCTGAAGGATTCACATGCTTGGGAAGGGAGGTTGAGAAGCAATTTATTTTTTTATTGCATTTTTTTGCTTATTGTTCTTTACTCTGCTAATAAATCAGTACATTCCAGAGGCCTGATATCACTTAAGGGAAAAAGAATGAATGTAGGAAATGAAAGCACAAAGCAAAGCAGAGCCACAGGCAGAAGCACTGCTCCTTGCTTTATTTCTTGGCCCATTTTCTAAATGACTGGCTTTTTCAGGATTATCTGTATCATAATTCAAGCAAATGTCTTTCCATTCTACGGCTCTTGAGCAGCTAAAATATCTTTCACCTGAGGTCACAGCAGGGGTAAGCTCCTTTTGTTCAGGGCATGGGCTAGTGAAGACCTGGAAGAAGCCTTCTCGGGATGGTCATTCCATGCTTGCCCACTTTCAAGATTTTTATACCTTTTTTGGAGGCACAGCCTGATGATGCACAGGCTGATGATGCCAGCTGCTTCTGGGGATTTGAGAAATATTAATCTAAACATTATTGTCTGTCCTTTTTTAAACACTCCTGTGCAAGCCATTCATAGGAAAGGTTCATGGAAAACTGCATTTAATGCGGCTCTGACCGCTGTGCTTCTCATCTGTCAGCTAATGAGCTGCCACAAGCTCAGACTCAAAACGGGACCAGGCAGCTCTTTATTTCAGTTAAATGAAATGTGAGAGCAGCATTTTGGTACCTCTAACTCCAAATCAACAGTGAGTTGCTGATTGCTGAGGGAAATAAATGAAGTGTTTGGACCCTGATTCAACAGTGTGTTTAAGTATATATGTACATTTAAGCCTGCGATGGCAACAGGGCTATTCCTAAACTGAAAAGGAGGTGAAGGCTTAATTACATTGCTGAATCAAGGGCTTCCAGCGTGGAGAACTTGAATGTTAAATGTCAGTGTGAAGGCAGATTCCTATGGCTGGTTACAAATCGCTAGGATTTATAATCGCTTTATATCCTGGAAACGCTGACAGCTTTAAATATAGCACCGTGGCTGTGATAAATTGTTGGCATTTTTTTCTTGTTAGCCCTTTGTAACTAAATTTAAGGTATCCATTTCGGCCTGATCCAATTATGGAAGTGTAATCGGAACGGCTCCCCATGCAAGAGGCCACATCTATTTTTGTCCGCGGAGCTTAAGTCTGCATTTCTGAGCTCATGATTTATGTCAGGCTTTAAATTAATAATAAGGCACCTATCCACAGGCAAATATTTGTACTGCAAGACTCATTCAGCCCGGACTCAGCAGCCAGCCAAGGCTGCTCGAGCAGCCAAGATTCGGTTACAACAGCAGCACAGGTCCGATTTCAAACATCACCTGGTCTTGCACAATTATCATCAACTCCTCCTTGTTAAGGAGAGCCCGAAACTAACAGCACATCAGCTTAAACTACTGAACCCCAAAAAGATCAATTTCTGAGACAAAAAAAGGATGTACTTCAGATAAATGTATGCCAGACCACACCCTCACCTACACTGCTGATGGGTGTATTTCCACAAGCATTTCCAGTGACAAATGGCAGGTGTCCTGCCTTTGTGGGCTCAGGCAGGCAGCTGAGCATGCACAGATATCATGGAATCATGGAATTGTTTCACTTGGAAAAAGACCTTTAAGATCATTGAGTCCAACCGTTAACCCAGCACTGCCAGGTCACCACTAAACCATGTCCCTCAGCACCACATCTACACAGCTTTGAAACCCCTCCAGTGATGGGGACTCCACCACTGCCCTGGTCAGCCTGGGACAGGCCTTGACAACCCTTCTCAAGAAGAGTTTTTCTTCATGTCCAACCTAAACCTCCCCTCGTGCAATTTGAGGCCATTCCCTCTTGTCCTGTTGCTTGTTCCTTGGGAGAAGACTGACCCCCACCTGGCTCCAGTCTCTTTACAGGGAGTTGTCAAGAGTGAGGAGGTCTCCCCAGAGCCTCATTTTCTCCAGGCTGAACAACCCCAGGTTTCTCAGCCTCTCCTCAGAAGACTTGTGCTCTATGTATATCTTAAACTTGTGTACACATATGCATGTGTGTACATATACTTGCATATCTAGACACTTTAGGTGTGTATGTACATTTTATTTATATTCCAGTTACTGTGTATTGTATATACATGTATAAAAAACAAACCTCTAATATCTTCGACTGGAACATTCTCTAGGATTAAAAAAGCTGCCCTTTTTTAAAGGCCTTGTGCTCTAGCAGACACTGAATGATGGAAAGGCTGGTGTGTGTGCTGTGCCTGCAGTCAGACGTGTGCTTCGCTATTGATGAGGGCAGATGAACTAAGTGGCGAAGGGTGAAACGTGCAGAGCAGGGGGAGGAGAGGGAGTGTTAGCTCAGTCTAATGGCACTAGCGGGTGTCAGGGAGTGCTAAACCCAGTGTCAGTGTTACAGCATCAAAAGTGCGTGGTCACAGTGCCGTCGCTTGTCCTTAGGCACCGCTCTGACCTGCAAGAAATGAAGTCCTTGGGGATTGCTTTGCTTTTAACTATCAAACCCATCTTTTCTGGGGATGGAGGCACCTGTTGCAAAACCTGCTAGAATACCGGTTTTAATAAAATACATCTGATAAGTCCCAGGGAAAGCCAATTTGAGTTCAGTCTTTTTAGTAGGCCTCTGGCACTGGAAAAATATTGTATTTGGATTTTTCCTATTGTATGTGTTGTGTTTTTTCTTTCGAAGAGTATTTTGTCTGGAAATGTTTACCAGCTTCCTTCCTTTACAGAAATGCTGAGGACTTAAAATGTGAAAGAAATCCTGCCAGGATAGTGTCTTTTTTTTTTCTGAAGAGGATTTGGAATATGTTGTTCACAGTTCATATGCCTTCTTTCATTTCCAGACTTCCCATACATTTCTGTTAATGTAATCCTGAGCTAGGATTCCCTCTTTTGAAAAGCTTGCTGAGAGGTAAACAGAGAGCAGTACAGGGGAGAGCTGTTCTCCAGTAACAGTCCCAGAGAGGACATTTTTGACCACCCCCAATCTAGTACTTGATTAAATGCTGCGTGACGAGCATTCCTGACTGATGTGCATATAAACAGAACAGGATTTTTCTCTATCTATGATACTTTTCATATTCAATGTAACACAAAGCTTGCACAAATGTTAATGTGAAAAAGATGGCTACTATGAGTGATTGCTCAAGGGGCTTTAAATCTTCTACAGCAGCACCATCAACAAGTGGTTTTCTAAACTTGAAAGCAAGGATGAAATTTCAAATTGGGTTGGCAGCTCTTTGGACCTGGGACAGCTTTGCCTTTGTATAACTCGTGTGTATGTTCCTTGGTATGGAGTAGCTACAGTTCAATTCCTTATTTGCTCCAAAAAACATGTGATGAACTGAACCAGCTTTGTAGAGAAGTGTACCCAAGACACAATACCTTGAAAACCATGTGAAGCATCATCTGCAGGCCATTCTTGCCTCGATATTTCCCAGCAATGTTGGAAGCAGATAAGTTGAAGAGGTTGGCTCCTGTTTCTGTGCAGATGGCATGGACCAACATTTTCTTTCCTACACCAGCAGGTCCAGCTAGTAACATGGCTTTCACCAAAGGAGCCTTCTCATGGACAGTTTGGGAACCTGTGAAGAGTCATATGGCACTATTACGGCTTTAATTTAAGTCTGCAATAAAGGTAATGAAATGATTCTTCCTTATTTTTTTTTCCTTCACTGTAAATAATTTATGAGGTGAATTCATTGTTTCCTTAACATGGTACAAGTGCTCTTGAGTTCTGTTCTTCTCAGTGGGGTGCCCAGCAATAGGACAAGTGGCAATGGGCACAAACTGGAACCCAGGAGGTTCTATCTGAACAGGAGGAAAAGCTGCTTTCCTGTGAGGGTGCCAGAGATGGCTGCCCAAAGAGGTTGTGGAGTCTCCTTCTCTGGAGAGATTCCAAACCCACCTGGACAATGGGATCCTGGGCACCCTGCTCTGTGTGACCCTGCTTTAGCAGGGGGCTTGGATGAGATGATCTCCAGAGGTCCCTTCCAACTTATACCAGTCTGTGATAACCAATGTGGTGACTGTAGAATATTTGAGTTAATATTCCTGTTTGTAGCAAGACTCAACCACCATTATTTATGCCTTCTGATGGGCAAACTCCAGCTCTAAATCTATGAGCCAAAATTTCTTGGTAAATTTTTGAGGATGCACAGTAAGTAAGAGTGCTGAAATGGAACTGCTGCTGGTGGCTATGTGTAGAGACAAGCCTGGTGCTCTGCACAGAGAGAACTGCCTTCTCTCAGCTGTCAGGCAGAAGTAGAGACGTACCTGTGAAGTTAAACTTTGCATTTGTTGTCAGAGCATGTGTGTACTTGCTTTTTGCAACTGGGCAACAGAGTAGATTCACGTTACATATAGGACTAGCAGAATTCCTTCCTCCCGCTGTCTGAAATTACACTTTCCAGCTTCCCCATCTTTTAAACAAAACAAACTACTGGGACTACCTGTTACAGCTGCATTTGTCAGTGATTTTGAAACCAGATGTTACCATGTGGTTTATTTTCTCTCCTTAACTTCTGCATATATCTCCCTTTTTGGGTAATTTTTCCTCTTAAATGTTACAGCTGTTCATTGAGCACTGGAGACTGAGTGCTTGTCACTTCAGACTACTTCTGTTCCAAAATCCTTCACTGCTGTTATTGCCTCTATGTGTGCCTGTTGAGTGTGGTGTTAGCTTATCTGTAGAGGAGCCAATGTTACAGCCCAGTCTCGAGCATAGCAAATGCACAGAATAGCTTTTGGTGGAAGAGATCTTGAAGATCATTGAGTCCAACTATTAATCTATGACTGCCAGGTCACCACTAAACCATGTCCCTCAGCACCACATCTCCACGGCTTTTCAATCCTTCCAGGGAAGGAGACTACCACTGTCCTGGGCAGCCTGGGCCAGGCCTTGACAACCCCTGTAGGAAAGAAGTTTTTCTGAATGTCCACCCAAAGCCTCTCCTGGTGCAACTTGAGGCCATTTCCTCTTGTCCTATTGCTTCTTCCTTGGGAGAAGAGATGGACCTCCACCTTAAAGTGCCCAGGGCAATGTGGTGGAGTCCCTACCGCTAGAGGAATTTAAAAGATTTTTCTGTGATGCTGAGGGACACGTTTTAGTGGTGACCTGTCAGTACTGGGCTAACAGTTGGACTTGATTTCAAAGGTCTCTTCCAACCAAATCATTCTATGATTCCTGTTAGGGAGTTGTTGAGAGTGAGGTCTCCCTTGAGCCATGCTTTCTCCAGGTTAAATGACTCCAGGGTCTCTCAACCACTCCTCACAAGACTTGTGCTCTAGACCCTTCACCAGCTTTGTTGCCCTTCCCTGGACACATTGCCCAGGAGGTACAGTGTACCTGCTAGGAGAAGGAGGGTCCTGTTCTGTTCCCTTCATTTTATTCAGGTGAGCAAGTGTAAATGCCAGGGTTGCTATGTTTCACTTGCTAATCTGACAGCAATGACGGCTCAGCATTTCTAAATCTGTCTCTATCGTTACTCCAGGTAAATTCATGCTGGGCTGTAAGATAAAAGCTCCATCACCTGGGAAAGCCTAGCAAGAAATGCCTGTGTTGTGAAAACAGCCACAGAAGCGATTTAGGTAGCTGATGGTGATAGAACTTGTCCTTCCTGCAGTTATGTTGGTGTATGAATTAGGTACAGGTGGACCTCCAGAGATGGAAGTAGCAGCAAATGTCAAATGCCTTATACCCACTGGTAGTCCTGTAATATCACTGCCTTGATGCCTACAAACATCCTCTGTCACTACTGGTGTCTGTTACAAAGTCAGATTTGAAAAATCTGTGTGAGCATCCACTGCTTTTGAAGGTCTTTTGAGACTGGTGTCTATCAGATTATGGGACTCAGAAACCAGCCCCAAAGGGGATGGGCCATGGAGGGAGCCTGAGGCTAAAAGTTCTCTGGGTTTAGGGGTAAGCATGGTATTTAAAACCAAATCCACTCAGTCTGCCTATCTGTCCTAGTGGTTTAAGGTCCCAAATCAATGACAGTGGACTGAGTGTTAAGATGAATGCCATTATTTCAGCGCTGTGCGGGATGCAGTGAAGTTGTCAGCCACCCTGGCTTTATTAATATTTGGTCATTCCATACCAATCTATTACTATTACACATAGATTTATTATGAGGGTAGCAGCAGACTTCTCTGTGGTTAAAGATGAAGTATCTTCTGCTATTATTTCTCCTTTCAGCTGCTTATAATTTTCTCAGTGCCATTGAAGCTGGAGCTTTCCTTGCCATCCGGTGACTATTTTGAGAAACTTTCACTTCTACACATATACAATTATATAATGATTAACTACTTCTGAGGGCAATTAAGTAAAATGTCATCCATAACATATCACCCAGGAGGTGAAACTATTCCTGTGCCTTTTTTTGGCTCATGCAATGTCTTTTACTTTAATCAAAGGCTTTTTCCAAACTTCTCTTGGAAATACTTTAACTAATCTGGGGTCTCTTCTCCCTAGATTCCTAGATTTTTAGCCAAATGTATAAATGGTAAAAAATTTATGGGTTTTCTTTCCCCTTGCCTTGGGGGGTGTCTTGGGGCTCGATTTCACTAGATTAGATGGTGTTAAAACATAACCTTGGAGGAGTTATTAGATTGGTGAAATACCACATTGCACTCTGGTATAACTGCTGAGCTCAGCTGATTGTGGTCAAACTTGCAGCCAACCCCTGAGAGTGTTTTAGATGGGAATAGCCTCACCTGGGTTGAAGGCAGGAGGTGGTGCTTACACCCTGACTCTTCAGATTGAGCTGTAGGGTGGCAGTAGCACCCTTCTCTACCCGAAATGCAAATGAAGCAGGTTTGCATGCTATCACACTGAGTTATTTATGTCATGTGGAGCATGCTTAGGGAGAGCCAGGAAATGCCGGAGGAGAACCGTGGAGCATGTATATTCTGTATAGAATAGCCTGAGCACTGGTCTTTTCTGGAAGGCATGTGAGGGGGAGGGTAAAAGCAGAAGCTCTGTGTCAGCTTTGCTCCATTTGCCAGAATGGGAGGAGGGAGACATCATCTCCTTTGCCCTATAAAGGGGATGAGTAGAAAATGACACAGCCTGGGGGAGAAGATGTCTAGTTAAAAAATCTCCCTGAAATCCAACCAGGAATGGAAAAGGATGCAAGTGAAGTATGAGTAGAGGGCCTTGAGATAGGCACTTCTTGCAGTTGCTAGAGTCTGGCTTAATGCCATTCCCAAGTAAAATATGGGGTAGATTTTACATTAAAAGCAAACAACCCCTGTTAAATATTGGCCAAGTCTGGCATTAAAACTGCAAGGGCATTTAAAAGCATTCTCTCTCATGTACAAAATGTATTCAGACTAATTCCTTAAATGATTGTGTTGTTTAGTGCTGAGTAACATTAGCCAGCTTGTAAAAGGTAAATTGCAACCTTAGCCCTTCCCTTAACTTGATTAATTTTGATCACTGGAGCTTGTTTTAGCTATTATCTTTCCCAAGTGATTTCCTTTTATGTGCTGCCATTCACAAACTGTTAACATGCAAACAGGGCTGGTATGGAACCACAGTACCTGACAATAGCATGTGCAGGGTCCTTTATGCGCTATTAAAATGATACGGTCTTCACTCAGAAGGCTTAATTGAAAAACAATTATACTGCAAAATGCTCTAGATTACGATTAATCAAGCCCTGTCAAAGCCAGTAAAAATGCATGTCACTGACAGGAAGCAAAGCCGTTGTGTTCTGCCCTCTGGTAATTTTTGCTGTGCTCTTACCTAAGGGCAATATTCCGTACAGCGCTATTAGCTGTCTGACATCTGCGAGAGAGGGCATCGGCTCGACGTCTACCTGCCGAAGCGTGCTCCCCAGGTAGTTGTACTCGCCTGCTGGGAGGAATTGCAGGCTTAATAAATGTGTCACGGCATTGTTATAAAATGCATAACTCAAATAATGAAAAACTACTATAGAATATCAATATAACGTGTTCTCAGCGAAGCCGGTACTGTCAAGAGACGGGGACTCCAGCAGGGCAATATTGCTGTGGAACACGGCCCTGAGAAATTTGAAAGGTGAGCTGCAAAGGAAAATGAAGTTAAGCATGCTGTGGACTTTCCCTTGCAGTCTGCGGAAGGCATTCAGCAGAGCAGTCAGTCTCCAGTAACCTTTTAAAGAAACTTTGTGGAGAAGAATCATTAGCAGCACCATAAATCATGTTGCTGGCAAAGTATTTCTAGATTTGGGATTTTGCAGGGCTGAGATCCCAGTGAACCATGTTCTATCAAAAGGATTTCACGAAGGGGGTAAAGATATTTTAACAAGCTTTCCCTGGCTGCATCACATCTGGCCTTCACACTATGTTAGATATGTAATTGTTTTGCCTAATTTGGTGGGCCTCTTTGCTTTGCAGTTCACTTTTTTTTTGTGTGTTTAAAAAAAACCCCAAACCTAAACCACCAACTCTTCACAAAATCTAAGAAAATTTAAAAAAAAATAAAAATCTCTGACATGAACAGAACTGATCTAATCTTGCCCCAGCTCTTGTTACAGAGCCATAATTGCATTGCTTGCCCTGTCAAAGCCCATATACAAGACATGTTAAAGAACAAAGGTCCAGAAGGATGGGTCAAAAGCAGGAAAACTGGTTGTGATGTAGTCAATTATTATTTTCTTAGCATAAATTAGATGTAGCTATGCTGAATAATATTGAAAAATTATTATATTTTTTTTATTGGAAGATAAAAACGGAGAGCACTAGAGCTCTCTGGAGCCAAGGTAAATTAGCAATGGTTAAAAGTGAAAGTAGAGTTGTAATTTGGGGGCAAAAAGGCAGACAAGCCCTGGTGCAACTGCCCCCTCCCCTCTGAAGAATAAAATTAATTTCAGGTTTTATCTTTTATTTAAGGAGAAATCAAAAGAACTGGATAGGAATTAATCTTCACAGATTTAATTAGAAGGCATCAAAGGATTTAATTGCAACTGAACATAAATCACGGTGGATATTCTCTGACTAATTTAGATAAGGTCACCAAGAAAATTAGTTCAGTGATGTTGGTTTGTCATAGATGGGGGACATTTCAGTGCCTTTACTTGCTGTGTAGCACAATTCCATTCTTTGTCCTTTTTCCAGGAACTGGGAGTCAGTGACCTTCCTTAGATTTCAGCCCTCTAAGAGCTGAGCAGATGAGGACTTGTTTTTTGACAGCCTTTGATTATGTCCTTGGACCCTTAAAGGGAGGGGTTTTTTTGATTTAAAACTGTAAATAAAGCTAAGTCCAGATCCTAGGCCAACTTTAAATACCTTCTGAATCTTGCTCTGGCAGCTGAAGAAGCATGACTGAGATTTGAGTGGGGAAGAGATGGTGTTGGTGGTCTGGGCCACTTTCTTGCTACCTAGTTTGAGTGGGCCAACATCAGTGCTGGGAAATGTGGAGGATCTGGCATGAGTGTAGGTAGCCAGGTGAATATTCCTCAGCTCTGAATTTCTATTCCCAGCATCTTCTGCTGCTGGGAAATAAGTATAAGTGTAAGTTGAAGCAGCCCTTGTGTTGCTCTAATCTGCAGAGGAGCCAAGGCTTCAAACCTTAGGGTCAAGGGAAGGTGACCCAAAACCATCCTAGCCTGCTTCCAACTTTGATGTTACCAGCTGTTAATTATTATCTATTGGCTAAGATGTGTCTTAAACATCTGTAGTAGGGAATGTTTGTTGGACAAAAGCAACCTTGATGGTGATTGAAAGAATAATGAAAATTTTCCATTACTTCACTGATGTTTAATGAGCATAAAGTGGATGGAATACTTGCTACTTCAGCCTTTAATGGAGTAGGCAAAGGCTCTGAATGCAATAATTGGTGCTTCTTTTATAAATCACCACGTTATGTAAACCTAGTCTAGTTTTTCTGGCTCAGATACATACTGTACCAACAGCCAGTGGCATTATGGCTTCTGGGTGTCTGAGAATTCCAGTATCAGTGGCCTTTGAAACAACTGAATCTTGGTTTCTGTGCTGCTAGGGTTGTTGTGATTTTTTTTATTATTTTTTTTTTAATTGTATGTCAGCAAATGATTTTGGAGATGGTGTCAGACCCTGGGCAGCTTGTAAGTGGGTTTTTTTGCCTTTCCTCTGTGTAGAGCCTGTCTGACTGCAGCTGTGGGTAACAGACTGGGCAAGAGGACCGTGAAATGCAGAACTAGGTCTCTTACTCAAATCAAGGGCCAGGCATGCCACAAAGCACTGCTCTAAGTTCATGATAAGGGGGTGAGTCCTCTCTGCTGAGTGAACAAATAATGGTGTGATTGATTTTTAATTTTTTTTTCCCCCCTTCTTCCTTCTGTTCTCAGAAATACTCTGGATGGGTTATGACCCCCAGTCTGATAGACTTGCAATGTCTTGCCAGTGCTCCTTAAAGGATGTCCTGGTTCTACCTTGAAGTGGGTTGTGACATCCAAAAAACATTCAAGGCTTCCAGGTGTTAGTGCTTGGAGCTAAACACCAGCTTTACAGACAGGTTCTGGTTTCAGTAGCAGAAGTGAAAGGTACTAAGCATCCTGCAGAAAGAGGCTTGATTTTCATACATGGCATTAGACAATCAAATTTGAAAGTTCTGAAAGTGTAATCACTCTTGAAGTCACTCTTGACTGGAAACAGAAGTTGGTGAACACTGAATGGCTGGAGGTTCGGTTAAATTAAATACTGTATTAGCTGTAAAATATGTACTTTACCAACATAATCGGAGAGATTCACGGTCTTGGCTTTTATTAGTAATTCATTTTCCACTAGTTCCTTGTACAGAGAATCGATAGTCCTATGGACAAGAGACATCAGTCAGAAATTCCCAGGCACTGTAAGAAAAAGCTCAGTCCTTCAATAGCTGAAAAAGCTTGAGCATTATTTACTGTTCCTCAGCTTTATAAATGTATTTTGTAGCTCAGAGGTAAAGGTGATTAGTGTCATCGATATGCAATCAATAAGTACAGTTCTGTGTTATATGGTGAGGAAACTCTTATTACCTCACATGCTGCATGGCTCCCTCTCACCCTGATTCCATTACCCATTTTCAGGTGATGCAAGATCAGTTATGACTTCTGTAATAGACTCGTTCATTAATATCAATTACTGGGAAATTATTTTTAAATTACACAATAATAGCAATCCTAACACTACTATACCTATTCACTTAACTCTCCAATTAGGACTAATTCATTAATTCTTTTTGGAATTTATTGTTTGCAATAGGCAGCCTCAGCTTGTCAGGAACACACTGGGAATGACTTGATTGGTGCAATCAGTGGTCCACCTACTGCAGTGTTAGGATTGTGCTGGCCAAAGGAGGATTGAGGGGGAAAATTACAGTGAAAATAGGTGTAACTTCAACAGCAGAACAGTTTCTTCCTATCTCCATTAGTGGCTGGAAATAGCTCCCAGTAACTGAGGATTTAATACACTTCTGTTTGGTTTTCTATTCATGTGGATCTTCTCTACACGCTCCCTTTTGAAGTTCCAAGTATTAATTTCAGTGACACTTTTGGCACTAGATTCTATGGATTGATACTGCTTCAGGGATTACATTAAATGAATAGCCCTGTTCAGATTCTTGTTCTATTGTTAGTATAAACAATACTGATGTGAATATCTTTCGATCTTTTACTGCTTGTTCACTTTTCACATTCTCTTTCTTCAATACCTGAGCTTTTTTTTTCCTGTCTTTGTCACCTGTCTTAATTGGGATGTTCTGGTATGGCTGCAATAAAAATATTTAATAGTAACTCTCAGTTGGCTAATAAAACCACACATTTAATTTGAGGTCTGCAGACTTTTTCAGCTGGGAAGCTTTATGTTTATGCAGTGTTAGTGGCACAATTAATACAGGAGCAGTAATAAGCAAACACAAAATTTAATGCACCTTCAACAACTTTATTTTGCTATCCTGGCTCTTGCTTTCATTCTGAGTGATTTTATGTTGAGGATATATCACAAAGCAAGCAGAAGGTAGAAATGGGACAAAGCTGACAGTTCTGTTGGGAGAATGACTTCCACTTTTCAACAGTCTCTGGCTAAAGTCTCCTATGCCCCCTCCATTGTGCCAAAGCAAAGAGGAACCTGAGTTTCTCGTGGTTATTTCTGCAATGCTTCCTCAGCAGCGAAGAGCAAAGTGTGGAGCCAAAATGCCACAAACTCTGATTTAAATACCAGCTACTAAGAACCTTGTGTTCTTAAATGGCTGCATGTTGTATGAAATTTATATATAAGGAAGCAGGTATGTGCAAGAGTAATATTATAAGCACAGAATATATGCATTGTTAGACTTTGGTGCTGCTCATGTAAGAGAGGTGATGCTTTATTATAATCCATGAGACACTTATTTTAAATATTTGCTTGGAGAGATTGTTTTATTTTAAGGCAGGTAGAGAAATCACTGATTGTAATCTAGCACATGGATGATCTAGTTCAGATCTTGCTGTGCGTGTTTTATACAAATGGCTTGGTGGGGGTGAATCCCATGTGTTTTCTCCTGCAGTGATTGTGTTTGACTCCATGATATCCTCCAGCTTTGCTCTCTTGGGAGCTGGGTCTGCTCCTGCCCTGCTGCTGGGTGAGCAGGTCTCAGTGGTGATATCTTTGTGTGGGTGTCTGTGTTACGTGTACAGGTGAAAAATGGCTGGATTATCAATTAATGCATCATGAGCTCACTGAAAATATAATGTCAAAAGAAGAAATCCTCTTAAACACCCTTATCTTATTTGGAGAATTTAAAAGAGCAAGGGTACACAAGAAATTGCTAAGTCTGCCAGAATACTTATTGATAAATAAGACTGATTTATGACATGTGTGTTTTACCGTGGACATGAAGTGTGATTTATAGAGTATAGGGGCCTGTCTGCAGCCTCCCTTATCAGGCTTCAGCTAGGCTGGAAAACCTGACAGTTCACAAAACAGCCAGCTGCTTCTGCACCTGCAAGAAGGATGGGAGAGGTGCAAACTGGGCCAACATCCTGCCTAGACTTAGCTTTGCATACTGGAATTAACCTGATTGAACTTAATAGAGGCTGGCTTTAGTTGTGTGTGGTTGTAGAATGGGGGAATCTTAATATGATGTGTTGCTGAAGAATCGGGAGGGGGAACAAGGTCTGTGCCATGCAGCATTAAAGCTGTTTTGTTGCCCTGTTATTTGTGGTGCTGAGAAGCCATCAGCCAGGGAGGGGCAGTGGGAAGGTTGTGGTGTTCACTGGGAATGCAAAAAAGGTTTTAGCTGAAGTGTATGTATGCATGCATCAAGTAAAAAAACAAAAATCTTTATCATCTAGGCTTTTAATGGATATTTGTAGCTGTTAGTAAAGAGGGTTTATATGTCCTAGGGCTCCTAGTAAGCATAGCAGTGTTGAGATTCTCCTCATATAATTAAAAACTAAAAGGGCTGGCAGCATATCTAATGCAAAGAGGATGCAGTCTCATGGTCTGCATCTCAGATAAATGGGTCTTCCATTTACCTGTCAGGAGTTAGATCTTCTTCCATCTCAGGTATCTTTTTCCTCATGGTTATCTTTTTTTCCTGAAGATCACAAAAACAGGCAGAAATTAGTGCCCTTAGTACAGACATATGTATTTGAATATACTGAAGCAAAGTGAGGGCAAGAACAGCAAATGTTTCAATATCTGAATGTGACTCTTGCTACTGAAGGAACCCAAATTGAAAAAATCATATCCTTGGACACAATCTGAGGAAAAGGAAGATTTCTTGCTTAGATCTAGTCTAAATTTTTGATGCTGAGGGTGGTGAGACATTGGCTCATGTTGCTCAGAGGTGGTTGATGTCTCCATCCCTGGAAACATTCCAGGTGAGATTGGACAGGGGCCCTGAGCAAACCTGCTCTAGTTGCACTGCAGGGAGGTTGGACTAGACAACCTTTAAAGGTGCCTTCCAACCCAAACCAGTCTATGATTCTATGATTTATAGGTGACTCAACAAGGCATGGTAGAGGTGAAGTGGACTCTACCTGAGTGGCTGGTAGCTTCTGGTGAACAATCCTGCTCCTTCTATGGAAGGTTGCACTCAAAAGAATCCTAGGGTTGTTTGCACTGAGAGAAAACTCTACTTGCATTTTGGAGGATGACTCTGTAGTTGAATGGGTATGGCCCTTGCTCTAAAGGAAGCAAGAAGGAAAAGGGTGTGGGGTCCAAGAAGTTCCTCCACAGAGTACTCATACTTTTTTTTCACAGTGGGGTAAAATATATAAACAGCTTTCCTGAGGGTAATTTAGGGTGCTTACAGCTGGACCAGAACCTGAAACCAACCCCCTTGAGTCTCTGGGTAGCCTCCTAACCATTAGACATGCTTCTGCCTTTTCCTTCCTAATGCCTAAGGGAAGAAGCTTGAGGAGTTCAGGAAAACATGGCCTGCTCTTCTCTTGATACTTTCACCACACTTTCACTTGTGTGACTAGTTTCTTTAAATACTGTAAAGAAAAAACCCCAAACTCCATGGAAAACATAAATAATAAAGATGTGAATCACTAATGTCAAGGCCTTCCATTAATTACCATAAATATGGTTAGGGATAATTAGGAGTGGAGAGGGCATCATTAATCCATGTTAGTGCCCACCACTGGTGTCCGTACTTAAGTTCTGCAAAGCACTTTAGAATCACTTCAGTGGAACTATCCACCCAGTGACATTTTTGCACTGTGGGATTTCTTCAATGGCTTAAATTTAAGCATGTGCTTAAATGCTTAGTGGATCAAGACAGCCTACTCTTTCCAAAAGTGTACATTTGCTTTCCTGGGAGTAATGTAGTTTAGTTTATTTTTTCAATAGTGAATACCTCTGCAGAGCTCAAGAGGCTATGTTGTTGAGTTAAAAAATCCTATCTAATTACCTGGAAAATACTGGTTGGTGGTTTTGTGTTTTGTTTTGGTTTTTTCCTTGTATGGGTCAGAAGTGTTCAGAAATGTATCAATTATATTTTTTTCAAGGACAGCTGTAAGGTAAATAACCCATGGTTCAATCACCTGTTACTGTTAACAGCGCAACAAAGATAATCCAGATGAAAATGGAAATTAACTCCAGAACTGGATGGATAAACTAAATGGGGAAAAATGTGATGGGTTTAAGTTTTGTATTAGAGTAAGCTGCTCTGTATCAGAACTACACCTTGGCTTTCTTTGCATAAATAAGCTTGGCAGTGAATACTTGTTAGAATGTGCCAATGGGGTTTTGTTTTAGAGAAGGAATGGGAAGAACAAAAAGTGTGTGCCATGCTGGTTTAACAGCTGAGGAAATACTGAGGCTGTCTGGCTTATTTCTGGTGTTCCTTCAGCTTTGCCTCTTTAACCTTTCTTCCAACAAGCTAGAAATTACATACCATGGAGTCTGACTTGGGGGGGAAGCTCATTTCTACCTATGTAGAGACACTAAGCATATGCTGAATTTATTGGCCAACTGGTATTGTCCTCAAGGCAGCTTCACTGATAAGTAACTCAAGAGCAAAACAAAAATGAACTATGCAGGGGAAAATGTGTTTTCCTAATTAACATCAGCATTTGTGGGAAATTTGGCAAACACTGAGATGCGATAAGGGGAAATCTGAACTGTAGACAATGGCTTTCCTCCAAAATGTCTTACTGGGAACTGCTTTTATTTAGAAAAATCATGTTTAGTGAATGTGAACATGCTGCTCATTTAGAATGAAAATCTCCTTGTTTCTAGCTCTGAAGTGTCAGTCTAGCTTCTGTGTAGCCATCCATTTACTCGGTTATTTTCTGTGTTGGTAAGTGACATGTAGTGAACTGCATTAGCTATTAGCTGGCAGATGACAGAAGGCTGCCATGCTCAGTGTTGTACCCTGTTTTATTGTGTCTGCTCATGAAAATGTTTTGAGTAGCTCAGAGGTTGCTACAGGCAAACACAGACTCTATTTCAGACTAGATTCCAGAGCAGAGTGTCTCTGGCACCAGAAGGGAAAGGGCAGCCAAAATGTCTCATTGAGGAACTGCTCCATGTTGGAACTGCAGTATCTGTGTCACCCTTTGGCTGTGATCATACAAGTCCTGCTGCTATCAGCTGTTTGTGGCTACTGCCACCGAGTACGAGGGAAAAGTAATGAGGAAAGTATTCCTGTGGTTTAAGGGAAGTGACGGTGTATAAGTAGCAGTCTATGGAGTGTCTGAGTGGATTCCTTAGATCATGTGCAATGCTTGGATGGGAAGCTGATCAAGTGTAGGTTTGCACTGTATGTGCATCTGCACTGGGTTGAGAAATCTTCTCTGGCTGTGCCCAGATACTGAAAAAGTCCTTAGCCAAAGACGTTCCCACTGATTATTAAGCTCTTGCTAAATGAGAGGCTCTGATCTGTAATCCCTGTTGGATTTAGCTGCAGCATCCAAAGTGGTTACAGCCCCTACAGCTGGCTGAGAGTTCTGGGTGCTAATCTCAATCAGCTACAGGAAATCCAACAGGGATTGTGAATCACTGTCCTCAAACCCCGGGCAATTCTGACCCAGCCTGTCTACTGGCTTTATTCAATCTGGCTTTGGTCTTATCAAGTCTTTAGAGTGATGTCAATATTCTTCTTATAGCTATTGCTATAGTTAATCTCTTGTGGCTCTCTACTGCATTAAAGGGATATCCAAAGGTGCACTGAGATGCTAGTAAGGCCTGTTTCAGAAGCAACTTTTACACACGTAGGTTCCCATGTCCCCTCTTTCTGTTTTGTTTTTGTTTTGTTTGTTGGTTCTTCTTTTGTTTGGTTGTTTTTTTCTCCTGAATTCTGTCCATGCTTTTGTATGTGTGGGTGTATTCACTTGCAATGGGTTGCTTTACCTGAAGTTGATTGGAAATGAATCCCTGGGGGAGCAGAGCAGGAAAAGCAGTACAATGGGCTTGATAAAAAGCACTCTGATAAGCAGTCAGATGTAACTTCCAGGTCAGTAGCTGCAGAGGGCTGACCTGTCATCTCTTTTGTTGGGTGAAAAACCCGTTTAAAGAAGGTAGGGCTGTGGTGGTTTATTTGTCTGTGGATTCTCAAGGGAAACACCCGTGGCTGCCAAGCCCTCTGAGTACAATGGTTGGGTATGTGGTATTCATTTAGGAGAAATACTTGTAAAGCTGGTGGGTTGTGTTGAGCTACCCAGCTTGGAAGCTTGGGCTGTCAGCAGAAAGGGGTGGATTTAGAACAACAACAACAACAACATTTTACTAAGAGGTTTGTGCTGGCATATGGATGCCACTAGTGTGTTAGAGATCAAGTTGTTTGGAAAATGCTTGTCCTTTCACTTTCAGTGCTTTGTAACAGGCTTCTCTAGGCTGGGTGGGGACTTAAACCCTCTGACATCTCTTTGCCAGCCTTCCTAGATGTCAATACCATATTCCTCATGAGGAGGCGATTGCCCTTCAGATTTTTCTTCTCAGTCTTCTTTCATAGTGGTGCTTTTAATCTCAGCTTGATCATCCGTGGCTGGGCAGGTGACAAGCTGCCACTGTGCATAGTGAAGAAAAATGTAATTTGCAGCAGAGCTGAACCACATTCCTTTGTTCCAGTTGAATCCTCAGTGCCCCCTCTTGTAACAGTCATCAGATCAGGAGCTACCTGGAGCAACCGGAGCCTAGCACAGCTATCGTTGAAGGATAAATAGTAGGGGGATAGTCTGTGGGGTGAGATGCTTCCAACATGGATAGAGGCATGGAATCTGTGCCTTAAATGCTAGTGTGTCTTGTTGCTTATTAGGTGCAGTCTAATTAGTTGAGGTATTTCCAGACCAGCCTATTGGTCTGGAGGCCCATTTGTAATATGAAGAGTAATTTGCCTTTCAAGATGATTCTTCCACAAAGATGGCATAATGGGCTTCTTATCTTCAGGGGCAATAAGAGTAATTCCTGTTAGGGTTAAGTGTCAGCTTTTAGCATTAAGTGGTATTTGAAGCTTAGGAGTCAGTGATAAAGTTCAGCCTAGAAAATACAGTGCATGGAAATAAAGGAGTGGCTGATGGGTATGCCTGGAGCTGTTAAATTTTAAGATCAGAGCTATATGAGACACTGACTGTAGGGGAGCAATTAGCTTCCTTATACTTTCCCTGTAGAGTCCAATACCAAAATGTCCTCACTGAAATACCCACTGACTTTCAGACAGGATTTCCAACTTGGATTATTTCCTGTGGGGCGGGCAGATTTCTTTAATACAGAAAATTTTAGCTGTAAAACACTTATCCTGAGGTGTGCTTGAAAAAGGCAGAGTTGGGAAGGGGAGACGTATGGGACCTAGGATGTGGTCATGCACACCTTGAAGAATCTAGAGCATTACTGCTAAACAAGAAGTAAATAAGCTGCTTCCAGAACTTTCCAGCTCATATTATTCTTGTTATATAGGCTGGATTTTCATAAAGCAGATCTAAAGTCTATGTGCACAGGTATGAAAGTGCTGTTTTGGTCTATGGGCTGAGATATTTATGCAAATACTAATTAGAAAAAAACTTTGCTAATGCTGATTGGATGTTTTAAATAGTTTTGCACAGGGAAGATGTGTTTTGACTAAAACTGGATATCTCCTTCCATTCCTCACACCTTAAGTAGAACTTTTATTTTCCCTCCAGTTAAAACTTTAGGGCATTTTTATTACTTACTACTTCTTTTCTCTCTTCCCCACTTGTTCTTTCAGGCTACTGGCACAACTTGCGAAAAGAAAAATCACATAACCTCTCTTCACCCAAAACTATTCCAACACTATATTGAAGGAAAAACAACCCACAACCCCTAACATAAAGCTTTATAATTTTAGTGTGACACTTTGAAGCAGTTTTAAACAGCTGATCTAAATATATCTGTCCATGACAACTTTGGGAAGATGGTTGCAATATTTTGTCTGTGTATCTTAAGCCCCCCTGTTTTTGAAAAGAGGCTTAGCAATTCAATTGGTATCGGTTGTCAGAGTCGCTCCAGTCTTGCGTTATTAAATTGCCCCTGTGTGTTTGTCAGGTGAAAGAGCATTTTAAAAAGATATTATGAATAGATGTACAGCAACAGCGAGTATTTGCATGAAAAAAGGATTATAGAAATGAAACACAATATGTGATTAGGGCTGGGTATTTGCCCTCAGGATTTTAACTGGATCTGCTGATTGAAGGGTAGGGTCTGTGAGCTTCAAATTATTTTGCCACTGACATGATCTGTAGTTTAAATGCTTGGGTATGGAGTTCAGGGAACCGCAAGCTGTGGAACTCTGCGTAGGGTAATGCTGTGAAACTGGATGTGAACTTGATGTGTGTTGTGTTTCAGCAGGGAACACATACTGAAAATAATGCATGTCTTTTAATCTATTTTATATGCTTAAATAAACCTGACTGAAATTGCAAGTTCCCAAACCCTTCCAGAGTAGTAATATAATTAATTTGTACCTGGCTGTATGTGAGCCATGTGGTGTTACAGATAAATGAAAGGCTATACCAAAGCATTCAAAGTGATTCCCCGCTCCCCCACCCCAGGTGCTGTATATGTACATACAGCTTCGAAACACATTAACCAGTCCTAATTTAGGAGGAAAACATCCAGCAACTAGAAAACTTGCTGGCACCCAGATCCATGCCTTCCTTGGAATCTTAGAATCATTTTGGTCAGAAGAGACTTTTAAGATTGAGTCCAACCATTAACCTAACACTGCCCAGCCCACCACTAAACTGTGTCTCTCAGCACCGCAATTATGTGTCTAAATTTTAAAGGCATGTCTTAAGACTGTATTAATATGTCTCCTTAAAGAGAGGGTTTGCTTGGATTTTCCTGTCTGACTGGAACAGAAGACTTCAAGAGGGTGTGTATACCTCTTGAAAATCTGATTTATCTTGTAATGATTTTTCTGGAACAGGTCATTGTCCTAAGCAATGTTTAAAGGCTAAAGAATAAAAATAGTTAAAGTCAAAGGCCCTGGAAAAAAAAGCCATAGGTGAATAGGTTTTTAAAAGCTTCTGCCTTGAGATTCAGTAAATGTTTAAGCTGGACTTTGGGGTGTTGGTATCTGTGAGACTAGGGATGGCACAGAATATCCCTGTGTCTGGGCAGGGAGTTGAGATTTACGCTGAGTTCTACCAACTTGCTGCTCTTACCTTTTTGCGCTTTTGTTCTTTTCTCTGTTTGTCACTCTTCTCTCCATCCACAGACAGTTTGAGATTCTTCAGTCTCTGTTGCATCAATTCATCAACCTACCCAGATAAACAGTTGAATCTAAGTATTCTGTTCTATCACCACACCTCAGACAAATGTTCAGCTAAACAAGTGTTAAAGCAAAGAACAGATAGTAGGGACTCTGGGAAGAATTAAGATCTATGCCAGGGGCGGTTCTTACAGCTGTAGAGAAATATACACAGGCAATGCACATTATTAATGTTCTCTTACTATTGTAAGCACACCTGCACTCTGATCTCTTCCTCCACTTCTTCCCGTTTCTCTTCTTTGATCAGCTCCAGGTCATGATCCTGGTGAAAATCCCATCCCTCGTCTCTGTTCTGCCAAAAGACTGTTATCCAAAAGAAAGAAAAAAGGGGAGGGAGTTACAGAAGTCATGCTTTCTCAACCTGCTTCTGGAGGCCAAAAAAATAGGTAGTCGTAGGCAGCTTCTATTAAATCATTAGCTGTATGAAAGTAGCAGGCTCTAGGGACCCTTACCAAGTTCAGGGCGCTGTTGTGTTAGGATTTCTCGATCTTGAGGTTAACATTTTTTGCCTTGGGCTGCAAATTGGTATTAGATTTCAGGAGGATAATGGGATATGGAAGGTTGTCATTTTCTGGTTGTAAAGCTGCATGCCTCGAGTGTTGGTCATCCTCAAGGTAGTACAGTATCAGCCAAACTGTATCATGCCCAATGCTGGGGTTATTCTTTTTTAGTCTGTTTAATAGCACAGTCCTTAAATCTTTACCATGAGGAAGTCACAAAGATGCCTTCTGTCCTGAGGAGCCTGCTCTCTACACAAGTCTCTTGACTGGTACAATGCAGGCTTTGGGACTAAAGAAAGGTGTTTAATTTAAATCAGGAAGCTTCCTTGTTCTCTCCTGCCCAGTTATTTAATGCTAAGTTAAAGCTGCTGCAACCTTGTGAGTTAGTCTTTGTAATAATTCACATGAGGTTGAAATATGGGCCGGGAGTGCTGGAATAGGTATAAAAGTCTACCCAGAGCACATGGAAATGGAAGCAAGAGGGGACAGCGAGGCTGACAGAGCAATAACCTGCATCTGACCCACAAGTGATGTATGGCCACACAGAGTTTTAACTTTGTCTGGGGAATTTGAAGCTTGAAGCAATAACTGAGGGACAGTCAAAGTCTTTTTGGAAAAGAGACAAGGCCCACCTGAAACAGCACTACTATTTCTTAGTGTCAAGCAAAGGATAAGTAATAAGGAGACTGAATTCCATGAACAAAGGAAGATTGTGCAAATTGATGATAAAAAAAACCCCAACAAAACATCAACCCTCTGTTTATGATAAAGTAGCTATTGATCCTGAGTTGCAGATATTTGTTTTTGTTGAGGCAATTTGCTTTTTAGAACAAAACCTAAATGAAGACTGTGAAGCTTGGCATGCATCCGAACTCTCTACTGGCAAAAGGTACCTTTCTAATGGAAACGCCTCTCGTCTTTCTACGTTCTTTGAGTTAATTTGAAGGAAGACAACTCATCTTGCATTTCCTTGCATTACAAGCCCTGATATTATCTTTATAAATGACAGTTAATCTCCAGCAGTATGTGCTAATTCAATTTCCAGGTGATTTAAAGTGACAACTTTCCACTTGAAGACATAGGCTCCTCTACAAATGTGTTTTGTACGGGGTACTTTTTCCTCTACCTGCTCCTGTTTCTAAGGCACTATAAATTCAGGAAGGTTTTCACAGTACCCATAGGAGGTCATTCAAGTTTTAGTCCAGTTAATCTAACACTGGCTGCTATTTCCATCTCCTGTGAATTTTCAGAGCCCAATTACGTGTGGAGTATTTGTGGCTTTACACATAGGGAATAGTTTTTGCAGGTGAGTGGTCTTGATTTCATAACTGAAAAGGGCAGAGATGAAGAAAGGACAGTGGATTTTTTTTTGGTAATGAGAAACTCAAAGGTGTAGACGTTAATTTCTTTAAACTATTTGTGGATCATCTTATGGCATGACAGATGTCATGTAGTATTTCCTCAGGGAAAGCTGATTTGCCTTAGTTAAAAGGTACCTCCTCCAGTGCCATCAGCCTGGAATTTAAGCCTTGGGGAAAGGGGGTGTTAACATGGGAGTTATGTGAATTTTTAAACCCTTAACTGACTGGGTCAACAGGTTGCAAGTGCTATGTTTTCACAGGAGTACTAGGTTTTAGATATTTATTTTTCATACAGGGATCAATAGATTTTTGTTTTGTTTTTTTAATATTTGTTTATTGTCATTTTGTAAATTGATTAGTGGTTAATATCTACTGTGGGCAAACCAGCAACAGTCCCCACAGATCAGGCAGCTGCCTCTGATACTACCTGTCAATGAGCTTTTCCAAGCACAGTATTAACCACTAGGTTAGAGGTCCCTAATTTTAGAGAAAAGATCAATAGCTCCTAGGTGTTAGATGCTATGTTGTTCTGTTATAGATAACTGAATGTTTCAAAGTTATTTTTAAAGGCAGGTCAGGAGGCTAAGGATGTTTTGTTTTCACTGGCTGGCCAGAAGAACCTAGTATTTTGTTACAGATGGGGTCATCCAGCTATGGGAGCTATTTTTTGCACATGTGTGTATGCAGTACAATTTTTATCACCTCTTCTAAATGTGTGCGCTTATTTTTGGATTATTTTATATGCATACCTTAACTTGAGATGGCCCAGACCACTAATGTAACTTCTAACATCACCATGTCACCAGCATTAGTTTTCACTCTGCAGACTAATTCCAGTATCCCTGAATTTCAGAGTACAGCTTGTGACTAATAATAGAAATATTTCAATTATTTCAATTTATCTGAAGTACGAAGCTTTACTTAAAATGTCTTTCAACTTCATTTCAATGACTTGAATCTTTTGAGACCTTGTTAAAAATATCACCACACCTTAAAGTTTGGGCCATTGGAGAATTTGGGTTGAAATAAAATATTCTCTGCAATATATATTATATATACATATTGCAGTGTAAAAGTAGATGTTGTGCAGAAACTGGCTGTTTCCAACAATAACATGTCTTTTAGAGCTTGGCAAATATAGTTTAGCAACAAGCAAAATTGCTAAATACAGTTCTAGAAGAATAAAAGTCTTGGATTCCCATGAGGTTTAGGTAGTAGTTCTAGCTTGGTAGAGGAGGAAAAAAGAAAAATGAGGTGGTAAAGTCTAACTGTGAATGCTTAAATATTTTAAAATGTTTAGATTAGTTTTCACAAAGATCTAAGTAACCTTTTAAGTAATTTAAGTAATGAAGCAACAAGTTTTGGGGATGGGAAGACTTTCGTAATTATAAGATGTGTGAAACTAAGCAAAAATGTTTGTTGTTTGGTCAACAATTATTTAGGTAAACTTTAGCCACACTCAAAGTGTCTCTAAGTGATTTCACTGTAGGCATCTTATATAAACCTTTCTTAATCAAGTCCCCTTCAAGATTTAGGCACTAATAAGTTTGAACTTCTGTGCAAATTGTGATAGTAACTGATGAATTGCTATGTAAGAATACAAAAAAGTTACCACTGTAGAAAGACCAAACTCAAGCCCTTTCTTTTTTCTCTTATTGATTCTGCTACTGAAATAAAGGTTAAAATTATAAATACAAAAAACTGATTATGCTGTTCTTGTTAGAAGTTGTTCTAGATTTGATTCTAGAGGCTTTGGAAAAAGGGGGCTTATCCAGTAAAATTAAACACCACCATGGAGTATTTTGATAGTGTTCCGCAATAAAAAGCACAAAGTGCTTGTGAATGAGACAGGATACTGTGCTGCATGAAGGAATTAACAGCTGTTTACTAAAGAAATATGGTATTGAATAGACTTCCTTCTCTAGGAGGAAAAAACCCAACACCTGAAGTTTAACTGAACAGATACAGAGTCTTACTGTGCATGAGACAGAACTGCAGCTATTCTTTGAAGCTTGCAAGAGAGCTCTTTCCACTCTGAGGATTTCTGGTTGTGCTCTGTGCAGAAAATGTGCAGAAAATCCCTTCTTATGTGCCTTTAGAGCTCGGGGAGTAGCTGTCAGTTCTGGCAGGATGGGCTGGAGATAAGCATCGGTGTTTAAGTCTGAATGGCAGCCTGGAGTCTTTATCTCTCACAAAAGGATGCTGTATGTGCCTGACCTACCTGAGCACATTATTGCAGGGTACCTGCAAGTGCTGTCAGTATATAATGGGGAGATGGTGGCACTCGTGCTGACTGGCTTGAGGCTTCCAATTCAGGTGCCTGAATAGGAGCACAGGCTCTATAGACAGTTAATAGGCTGCTGGATTACCCCTGGGAGGCCTTGTGAGATGTAAAGGAACACAAGATCCCCAGTTTAACACTCTTCATGCAAAAGTTAGAACCTGTTGGGTTTACTCATGCTATACTGGTGGAGCTCAAAGCAAGTATTTTGTAAGGAATGGCAGTATAGGTGTTGAGATACAGTTTGGGTGAGAAGTATGTCCCCCATCTTCTCATAAATCCCGTGACTTGTTAATACTTCAGATAGCTGTGAAACTGGGGAGTCTGTTCCCATTAAACTAATCTATTGACTTCAGTGGTGAACATTGGCATCTTCTACTGTGTTGGGAAGCACTGTTTAAGGCCTCTGTGTGAGGAGGCCTCTTTGGCCTTCAGACAAACATATTTTCTATGGCCTGGAGGAGTTATTTACACAAATACGAGGACTTTGAGCTACAAATTCACATTGCATTGAAGCCTGTTAGACAGCAAAACCTTGGCGGGGGATCCCAGAAACACTGGAAAGCACAGCTACTACATCTCCTACTTGCTATCATATTGCCAAGCTTATGTGGCAACATGAAATCCTCCTGCCGTCTTACTGGTACTTCACAGTAGGTAGGGCCTCTACGCTGCTCTTTGGGGCTTGCTGGATGGGAAAACACTGGTCTTGCTATGGCTGGTCCCCAGTTGCAAGGTGCTATTTCATCCTGAGTGCATCAAAAAGTACAAGTAACATTCTTGGCCAGTTAAAGAAAGAAGCACAGATGAATTTGATCTTTATCTAAAACTCCTGCTGACTTCTGTGGGGTTCTTGATGTAGCACTTGAGAAATTCATCCCAGGCTCTACTTTCTTTAGCCATAAAACTGTTTTATGATTTATAACTTGTAAGACAATCCTAATTGCTAGAAGTCAAAGGTCAGGTAAAACTGCTGGTGTACATTTAGAAAGTAAGTTGTACACTTGTTTCTCTCTAGCCAATCCAAATCAGGAAGAAAACCTGATACCAATACTTTGTCAGGAGAAGGGGAGTAATGGAGATTTTTTTCACATAAGGTGAAAAGTGTTTTAGAAATTTGAAAACCCCTACTTTTTGGATGCCTTCTGAGTGAAATAGCAGCCAGTCTGCTAGCTATAAAGTTGAGTTCTGCTTATTAAGTTGTACACACTTTGAATGAAGCAAGCATATTCAAAGTCCACTGGTGTTTTAGTGCCTTTGCTTGAAAAGATGATCCTCCTATTAAAACACACAATCAAAAATTAATTTGACAACCTGTAAACTGAGTGGATAAAGGAATCCTTGGATGCTTTTCATGAATGAGAGGAAGACAGAATTTAGAGTTACAGAGGAAGACGGAATACGTTTACAGAAGCACGAAAACATTGGTGCTGAAGCTTGATCTACAGAATAGCACTTCTGCATTATTTGTTATTCAGTTGTCATTTTGCTGTGCTCAGAAAATCTGAGAGAGCCCCTGTATCCAAGTGCTTTGGTTCTAGCTTGGCCGCTTTCACTCATAGAAGTGTACCTTCCTGTATGATTAGCTTGATGATTTTGAGAGACTCCTAAGAAGACTTGAGATACTGAGAGACTCCCTTCCTAATTACCATTTTATCTAATGTCCTCATTTCTATAATGTTCCACAGTTTGGGCAGCTGCACTGTTTGACCTTATAGAAATGACTTTCAGATTGAATGAGAAGAACATTCCAGCTGTAATTGTTATCTTTTTCTACTGACCTTTGTATTGTCTGTTTCCTTCCTCCATTATTGAAAGGAAATTACTGGGAGCCATTTTCCAGCCTTCCTCCTGGACTGGGGGGGGCTGTGGGGTGAAAATAATCACAATATTAAGATGTAGAAACATGGCGAGTATGACAGAAATGTAGTAACTTTAACTGGATTTTTAAAGATTTGTTGTAATTTGAGGAAGAAAATGCTATTCTCTTATCAACAAAAATACTCCTAGCAGGCTATAAGGGAGTTTTAACCCACTGAGAGGGTGTGTGTGTGTGTCTGTTCATCACTTGATGTAGTAAGGTCACAAGAATTAAACTTAGGCTTGTATGACCATGTAATATAAGTAGGAGACATGCAACATGTAAATGAAATTACCTTGCTGTTCTTTCTGTTAATCTTGTTGTAGAGCTGCACCCTCCCCCCTGTTCCTGAAAAGGAATTCCCAACTTTTGGGTAATTCAAAATGGTTGAAAACTCATTTTAATCTGTAACCAGAAAGGAAAATAGGGAATTTGGTGTATCTTGCAAACAAAAATATTTTGTTTCAACTTTATCAAAACATTGTTGATGTTTTTCTCTCTAAAGTAAATGACATTGATGTATTTCTAAACTAGTTTAATTTCATTGAACCAGTATTTCTGATGGAAAAACTTGCCAGCAAATAAAAGCTTCTTTGTGTTGCATCCATCAGAAGTCCTCAAAATGTTGTAAGGTAATAGTGGGAAACCGGGTCACTGTTTGGGCAAGGGCTGAATGTGGATTTAGACAAAGCAACACAAGCTGTATCAGAATTTGCTAACCAGTGTTTAGTCTGTAACCCACTGGTTGGTTATCAGTAAGGTACAAATTGTAGCTCTTGGAAATAAGTTAAATGAAACAAACCCCTTAAATGTACCTCTGGAATTTGGTGCCATTGTCCACCTACTATCAGCAGATACTTCACATGACCTGGCTGGAACTATCTGTTTTTAATTAAAATGTTGTTACTGTGACTTAAGTGTGGGCCCAGAACAACATGCAAAACCTAAATATAGTTATCGTTTCTACCCTATGCTCTATAGATGTATTTGGAAGAGATTCAGGAGTTTCTTGACTAAACATTGAGAACCATTTGGGTACAAGCAAGTGCTTAAGGGTTTGACACCTTGCTCTAATGGATTCTCAGTTTTTGCAGGGTGTGTCATTTTTGAGAGTCATCCTTGGATCTTTTGTGGTAGAATCCTTTCTTTCAACTTCTTTTTTCCATGCTATTTAACATAAAATGATTAAAATATGATATTCTAAGGGGTAATACTGATAATTACAAACTATTTTAAGTAAAGTTCCCTCCAAAATGGCCTAAAAAGGGATTCTTAATTTTTAGCCTCTTAATAGTACTGGACACATTAACTTTTCTTTCTTTGTTATAGTAAACAAATAATTTTAATTACTATCTCCAGCGATTTTTATATACTGCTGTAAATAATATTGTTGTGGCAGTTCCACTGATTTTCATGAAAACCACTGTGTCTACAGGCCAGTGACAGAATGCTGGTCTGTATTCCCTCTTGTCTCTGTTAACAGCCTAAGAGTCAGTGTAACACGAAGAACTTCTTTGAATTCAGTTGATATATTTTTCTACACTTGGTTGACTGATTCCAAGCTTGCTCTGTGTTAAGTGCTCTTGAGGCACCTTGAACCAACAATACATGTTTCATCCTGAGCAGAGATGGCAATACCAGTTGAAATAGGTTTCTGAAGCTTTCCAAGGTCAAGCCCACATGAGGTGATTGATGTTCCATTTGAATTGACTCCATTATACTGAATTAATAGAATTAAAAGCATGAAGTGAAGAATGCTGAACTGAAAATGCAGGAATGTCCTGCCCTATTCTGATGTTTGCCATGTGTGAAAGTGGCCCAAATTAAGGGAAAGAGCTCAGAGAAAAGCTAGAATAATCATAGTGCCAGAGCCTGGCCCAGACAGGTTGTGGAGTTTCCTCCTCTGGAGAGATTCCAAACCTGCCAGGACAATGTGATACTGGACACACAGCTTTGGGTGACCCTGCTTCAGCTAGGGGATGCATGAGATGATCTCCAGAGGTCCCTTCCAACCTTTATCATCCAGTGATTCTGTGCACTTCTGCTCTGGAGATTTTGCTAAGGGGTTTCATCAAGGTCAAAATGTCTTGCTGTTAAACATTTCTGGGTGAAATCTAGGGATGCACAGCATTGCTTGTGTTTGGTGAGACAGGTTGCAGCGTGTTACTGGGTGAAGCAGCCCAGACTGGTCTAACATGCATTCTGCTATTGAAAAGAGGAATTGTATGGTGCTGAAGTTGTGGTTTCTTATTTTTCTTAGGTGCCCAGTGAGAAATCAAATCAGCACCTTACAGAGAAAGAAAATTAAGTTACTTTGATATCCAATACACTTTAAAAAAGATTGCTATCAGGCTTTTCAGAAATATTTAAATTTCCTTATGGGATCAAACATGTTTTCTTTAAGAACTAAAGTTAGGAGCAGGGCTGGTTTTTTTTTTTTTTTTTTTTTGCCTGCATCACTATGACTTATAGCCCATAGTTATTTTAATAAGAGTCCTGCTGTTAGAACTTTTCCAAATACTTCTCAGCTGGTCTTAGATACTATTTCCCTCCCCCCATCAGTATTACGACCTTGGAAAGAATGTTCCCTTTGTTCTTTCTTCATGAACCATAGAGAACCTGATATAATGGCTCAGAATTTTACTTGACGGGGTTTGTGACAGCTGAAGAGATGAGAGCAACATGAAGTTACAAAGCCCCAGAGCCGTATGTTGTAGGGTTTTTTTTGGCCATTGGGGTTTCTTTTGTTTACCCCATTTCAAAACAACCTTGCAGAGGCTGTGAGGGGACCAAGATTCATTTTTGGTTTTATTGGTTCTCATTTAGTGAAATGTGCAAAACCAACATGGAATCAAATTTATCCTATGAAAGTCAGATTTTCAAGCAGATGACTGAGTTGTTGTCCAGTTCCAGAAGCTTGGGTTGAGTCTGGCATTTTTAGTGTCCTTGAACATTAACATCTCACTTTGACTTAAGCTGAAGTGGCTGGAACAGCCTTTTTCATTGCTTGTGTCAGAGCAAAGGCATCACGGGGCTTTGTTCTGGGTCAGCTGGGTTGGGAAGGAGTGAGGACAAGGGCAAAGCCATTAGAGGACACCCTCGTGAATCCTCCCAAAAGGAACTGGGCTGTCTGAGATGCTATATGGTTTTATGACTGTGAATGGTAATGTTCTTTAAAGTCTCTAATTTCAAAAGCTTTTCTAAGCAGTTGCCTTCGTACATGTACTTCTATCTGATCTTTCCCACAGCGTTCTTCAGTGTATCTGCTGATTTAAGGGGTCACAGAATGAAGTGGTCCCACAGAGCTGAACTAGGCACTAGCACAAGTCGCCAGAAGTCTTATGGACAACAAACAACTCAGTATCAGTATTATTTGGCTTAGGTCTGCAGGCATTACACTTCTTTCTCCTTTGTTGCTGCCTCAGGTTGGATCTGCTCTGCTGCTAAGATACAATGAATTAGTACTAGTAATCACCTTCTACTGCTTGCAAAGTGATGCCTTCATTAATGCTGTGATAGTGGACCCTGTGATAGCATCACCCTGATGGCAAACAGCTGTGTGAAGATGTCTGGCCAGAACTTAGTAATTCCTATTTGCACAGGAGCAGAAGTTACCTGGCAAAGCAAGGTCAGGCTTGAAATGCTTGGAAAACCCACTTAGGTGCACTGCTTCTTTAGCCTGCTGGGCATTTTCATTTACAAAGAGGGGAAAAAAAATCCAAGCCCAAAATACCAAATGTTGTTTCATACGACCCAAAGAGCGTTTTCATGTGGCTATCCAAGCTACGCACTACCTCTTCAATATCTACCTCACAATTAGATAGACCGATGCTTCCTAAGTTCATGTAGTTTAGGTTCCTGGCTAGCTGTTATGAGAGCTTTGGCCAGATTAATGGATGTTGTCCAAGAAAAGCACCAGTTTTTTTGTTATATGGTTGTTCTAGGCTTAGGATTTATAATTAATTTGTGTAAAACTTGCAGTGAAGAGTAAGCTTTGCCCCAGAAAACTCACCCTTCTCCTCCAGATACTTGGCAAGATATTAATGACCCTTATTTAAAAAAAATATTGTTTCAACTTTGTTTATATAGTAAAGTAAATGAGAAACCAAAGTTGCTGCTTCAGCAAAAGCCTGCAGGTTTTGTTGCCCAGCTTGCAACTGAAGATGTCCTTTAGTCTGTTTCACAGGTATTTTCCTCAGTGAAGTTGCTCCTGAAATGATTTTGAAGCCTATCAGCCCTTAGTGTATCAAGGATTTCAGGATGTATATCACATTAAGTGTTGTCCACTGACTTGAAGCAACAAAGAGTTCATACTCCAAGAATGTGGACTGGTAATATGTGACTGGTATTTACAGTCTTACAGAATATTTGCTTGCAGTACAAAAGACACAGCTGGCCAATCCACGACTGTACTTATAAGTTAGTTTGAAATCCACACAAGCTCTGAGGTGGGCATCCGAGTGAGACTGAAGTTGTTGCTTCCTAGTTCTCGTACAAAGGGGTGGCAGTAATTAGGTTCTCTGTACCCCAATTCAAAGTGGAAAGGCTTAGTTAGATAGCTGGGCACTGTTTTATCTGCACACAAAAATCCCATCAGTGCTTTGAGGAGTGCGCACACATTCTCAGCAACAATGTCAAGGTCACAAAGTGTACTTTTCCCCTCATCTGTGTCTCTGTCAGTTTGTACCAGCTCTTCTCACTGAGATGATTCCTGGCCATGCAAATGGTTATTCCTAAAAGGAGAGGTAAAATCTGGTTCCCTGGAACCATCAAGGTGATGGAAAAGCCAAGAGATTGGCCTCAGGTAGTTCCTGTATCTTCTGAACCCAAGCCCAAAGCCTTGGTGACCTGTCCAATGTAAGCTAATTGCCTCTGCCCACACGTGGCTGAACAGGCCAGACTTCGTCTCTGCCAACTATCTTTACTCCAGGAAGCCTTACTTTATTTCCAGTTTTCTGTGGTGTTTTTCCTCTCAATTTTTCATTCCCTCTTTCTTCTTTTTTATTCTTTTGGTCTTTTTTCTGCAAAGCCATCTTCTCTTTCGCAGCCAGTTCCTCAATGATCTGAAAGACAGAAAGGAATGTGAAGAGCCGGTCAAATATTTTCATGTGCAAGGTGTGTTAGACATGTGCTGTAAGAGTTATGAACCACTGTGTATTTTTTCTCTCTTGCTTTCAGCTTTCCAATATTGGGGAAACACAGCATCTGATACATCGCTTGGTAGCTCCCTAGGAACTCCAGAGTGGCTGATAGCTAGAAAGAAGTCCTTTGAATTTATGTTGAGGGTACTCCCATCTGCAAATGGTAGGTGTTGACTATGCCAGTATATCACTGAAAAAGAGGTGATTCTTTTTTTTTTCTGTTTTTGTCCTAAACCACAAGGGCTTTTTAGAGAGTAAGACCAATTCCTGAAACCACCCAGAAGCACAATATTCTAATGACACAGAACTTAATGTTCCCTCTGGATTTGGACTCAGATTATGAATTTCTCTTAGTGTTTCTAAGGCAGATTGATTTTATAGTGACAGGTTTTTGAGAGACTGCCCTGAGGCATGTCTAATTTCAATATGTGGCTAAAGACTGAAATTGTTCTAGTGGGTGAGAACGGTTCAATAGAGATATTGTGACAAGCTCTGACAGTTACACACATATAGCCCAGCATCTTTATCCCTGCAACTAGGTACAGCTCCATCCATTTTCATAACTTTAGTTCCTGGCTATTTATACTTTATCTGAAAAAGGCAGAGGGTGAAATCTGCTTTTTTTTCCTACTATTCTCTTGTCTTTCATTCTGTTCTCTTGTCCCCGAGAGGAATTTTAAGATCACTTACTGATGAGTGTAAACCAGAAAATCTGTGGCTGTTGAAATTTATTAATGGATCATTAATATTAGCAGTACCATGAAAGTAGAAAATAAAGCATTTCCAACTGTAAGACATGGATTCCTGTAACAGAAAAAAATATTTTTCTAAAGAATGCCATTTAATGCTTTGAAGATTGGACAGTGGGAGGGGACAGTGACAAGGGCTATGCTTTGCAGCCAGTGAAATTTCATTAGTGGATCTCCCCAAGCATTTCAGTGTCTTACATTTAATTAAATATGGTAATTTAAACCCCAAGCACGGTTCAGTCATATCTTGTGGTGATAAGCAGTGAAGCATTTCATTCCCTGGGATAGATTAACAGATTGACTAGAGTTCAAAATAGGTTTTTAGTGTCCCAGCAGGCATGTTGTATCCAAAACCAACAGAGCTACTCAAAAGTGTATCCTCAACTGTAGTGCTAGTACCCACCCAGGAATCCAACCTTGTCACCTCCACACTCTGCTCTGACTGCCTACTAAAGGTGGACTGTAACTGGTTCCAGCATCTTGGAGTGGGTTTATCCAGCAGGATGCTTGTAAGCATTCACACAATTGACAAAGTTTTCATTTTATGCAGGGTTTTTGAGTTCTACTGGTGATATTTTAAGTTTATCTAGACTCTGACCAGAATGGTTTCATGTTTTCATACAGATGAATGATGCTAAAAAGGGTTATACAGAGTTTCTGTTCTCATGAACCTGCTCTAAAGGGACTGAACTGTTGAACTGACCTCTTCCTTTTGTCTTGCCTTCATCTATTTTGTAAGGTGTGGCAAGAAAAAAAGGTTGTGTTTACTATTTTCAGCACTGCAGTACAAGCTAAGGTGCAAGTATTTAACTAACTGCTCATATAGGAACAGAAAATAACAGTGCTTGCAGTGAATGCTGAGCAAGATGGACAGTAACACAAGAAGCTACATCAGGAAACGTGCAGGGTGACTGCAAGCAGAGGTTGGACACATCCAAACAGCACCTGCACGGTCTCTCTCCCATATGCCTTGGCAACGTGTGCGTAGCCTGAGATGCCAAGTAGTTTTCCTGAGATGCTCCAAGGCCATGCAGGTGGCAGTGCTGCCAGAATGTGGAGCCTGATTTTTCTGATGTGTTTGTCTGCTGCTTGAAAGAGTGAGAGAGGAAATGTAATTTTTCCTTTACTGAATCAGCTATATCTTCTGCTCTATACTCCTTTAGTGCAGCTTCTCCAGCTCTGCTTTCACCCTGCTCTAAGCAGCTCTGTAATTGCAGAGGACAGGGAGCTGGGGTGAAGCTGGCTGTGTATCTAACCTTGAATGGCTAATATGCTTTTCTACAGAACAATTTCCCCTCCAGCTACCAGAAGATGCCTGAAGACAAAAGATGAGGAAAGAATGGGAAGGACAAGTAAAGGTTAGTTTGAGATACTAAGCAGTTCACCCACATTATAATACAGGTTTTTTTTCCCCTGAATAAAACTTCATAGTGGAATAAAAGCAAAGTATCTTTCTAAATTATTTTAGACTGCCCTTTTCTTTGCCAGGTTACCTCTTTCTGAAATGATGCTGAAAACACTTAGAAAACTCTTGAGGAAAAGAATGTACATCATTAAGAGCAGATGAATTTTAGCCTCCTTTTTTATTTTTCTAGTCTTGATGTAGCGCTCCTGTTGTGCTGCTGCTGAGTCTTCTCCAGTAGTGTTTTCTTCTGAGGCTGAAAAGACGTTTTCTTCTAACTGGCAGCCCACAGAAGTCAAACTGACTTTTTGTATTCGTACATCAGCTCAAACATGTTTCTAAACTCTTGCAGTGCAAACTGCCTATTTTTGGGGAAAGAAAGGGGCAGTAAAACAGAGTGCAGCCTAGGAATAGAAATGCCTGATGTTGGTTGATAAGAGCCAATGAGGACAAAAATCTTCAGCTGCTAGTAGGACTCACTTGTGTTCTGCTGTCCTTGACTATAGAAAGCTTGGTGTTGGCTCAAGCAAGTCTGATACTTGAGGTAAATGTTCTTCCTCAAGAATAAGCCTTTCCCTCATCCCTGGAAAGAAGAGCTTACTTGAACTTCTTTGCATTATTAGTGGTGTGAGCATAAATGAAATGCAGGGATAAGAGTGAGTTTGGGAATTCTGGATCTTTAGCTGTGGCAGGTGAGAGCCAGCTTCAGAGCCTTGTAATTCTGTCTCTTAACACCATTTAGAACAGAAACGCTTTATACACACATAGCCCAGTGGTCCTGGAAAGAAAATGTTCTCTCTGAGTATTTACAGAAAGAAGGTATTTTAAAATCTACGACCAAAAAAAAAAGGGGGTTTCTTCAACAAAATAAGACTGTCTGAGACAGGAAGAGATTCCATCCCCATGTCCCAGAGTAGCATGCCAAATGGGGGACTGCCCATTTACATCACTTGTATGTAACATACAGGATGCTGTAAGTGTGCTGCCTCATGAGCCTAAGGACACTCATTTATAGTTCCTTCTATAGGCTGATAATTCCTGTAAGGTGATATTACTTTTTATGTCAGTTGGAGATGTTTTCATCATAGTGGGGCTGGGACTCTGTCCCATCTAGGTCGTTGAGGGCCAGTGTTCTGGGTTCTATTTGTGTAGTGTTCTCCTAGCAAGGCATTCCTAAGTGTTGTTTACTTTTGGGTGTGCACCTGCAAGCAAAGCTTAAGCTTTTAAAAACAACCCCAGTGATCTGTTTTTTGCAGGAATGAATTAAAAATGTTGGGTGGAACTTTGTAGATTTATGGGATCTTGTGGAATCTTGCAATTGGCTTTAACAGTCATGCATTTCAGTCCATGACTGATACATACTCTAGTCTTTTGCTATCTGGCAGGTGTTGCCCAAAAGTAGTTGAACTCACCTGTTAAACTCATTCACTATTGTGTTCATTTTCTAGCAAACACTGAAAAACATCACCCTCCATTGAATGTGTTTATGAAAAATGTTAGCTTTGCTTGGTGTAGGGTTGTGTTTTTGGGGTTTGTTTTTTTTTTTTTTTAGAGAAGGTGGGTGGTAGAGGTGAAATGAGGCTGCTGATACTTCCTGGCTTTAGACATGCAACCTACACTTCTGACCTTAGCCAACAGAGATTGTGGTCATAGGGAGAGAAGAGCCATGGGACTAGAAGTCTACCTGCTGAATGGTTTCACTGCAGCAAATCATCTGGAGGTGAATATACCTGCTTGTTGTGTAGCTTAACAGAGACTGAGTATAATTTCCATCCTTCTGTGTGGTTAACTTGATATAATTGGAATATTTTAAGGCTTTAAGGTGCCCAGCTCCAGGTAATGGCACATGTGCAAACCCAGCTTGATAATTTCTATAAGAAGCATCCGGAATAGCGTGGAACAGGGGAAATGAAGGTGACCATAACTGTAGGCATCTACTTCCATTACTGAAAAATACGCTTGGCATATCTGCCATCAGGATAAAAGTATATTTGCCAAATGCCAGATATGAAAAAGTGCAACTCCACAGATACTCTTGAGTCCTGACACTTTAAAGCTACTTCTGAAACATTAATTTGGTAAAAGTGAGATACTGTATTTGTGTGAATACCGCAGTATTTGATGTGCCAGGGGAGGTTTAGGTTGGATGCGAGGAAAGACTTCTCCAGAAGAGCTGTCATGCCTTGGAACAGGCTCCCAAGGGAAGTGGTGGAGTCTCCAACCCTGGAGGGATTTGAAAGTTGTGGAGATATGGTGCTGAGGGCATGGTTTAGTGACCATGGCAGTGCTGGGTTAAAGGTTGTGCTTGACAATTTTAAAGGTCTCTTCTATTAAAAACACTTCTATAAGTGTATAATAGCATTCTATTGTTCCTACCTGGGAAATAAGCAGGGATATTAATTAAATATTAGCTAACTGTAAGATCTCCTGCATGGCTGTTCATAATCAAACTGATTGCTGGGATTCATGGGCATCTTTAGCTGTTGGTAATAATGAATATTAGCAGTGTAGTATTGCACAGTGTGCCAAGCGAGGACCAGGAGCATATGTTTGCACAGCAGCTGACATGTACTTTCTCTCCTACCTTCTCTAGATACTGTTGGATCAGATGCTGTGATGACAGTAATGTAGATGTGATTTTTGTCCTCTGTGCAGTAACTGAATGTACAACCAAAATCTTGGTGAGTAACCATCTTTTCCTCTAATAAGTTGTTTAATATTGGAAACAAGGGGGAGTTGGGAGACAGGGAATGCGCCTGCTAAATGACAACTCTCTTGGCTTATTTTCATGGTGATGAGACTTAATGAGCTACAGGAAGAGATTGTAATTCTCTTGGCAGCAGTATAAGGGTAAAGCTAAAAATCATCGCATCCGATGATTATATTTGGAACAAAACATAAAAAACCATTAGGGACAGACATCTGGAACAGATGCAGGGAGATTACATTGATGCCTCAATCTGAAATACTTGAAGAGTATTTAAAATAGAGAAAAACTCCTTTTCAGTCAAGATACTATGTGTTTTTCTGCCTCAACCACCACCAACTACTTTACATCAGGACCTCTTTGGCATATCTTTGTGAAAGGTATTTGTAAAATGTCATGAAAGTGGTTTGCACAGAAGGCCAGCTACGTTACAAAGTCAAAGAAGGTCAGAGCTGTCAAAGGGTAAAGAAATATAGAATGTATAATAATGCAGCAATGGTTCGTGAAGTGATTAATTTGTATTTTATTTTCCCCAAAGTGTCTTTACCTAAGTCTTATAAAATGCTTGCTTTTTAAGTACAGTTCGGTCTAGATTTTTCATGGAGTTTAACTTGGGAGTAACCAACCCAGTCACGGAAGCTAATATATACAAGAGGTGAAATCTTGTCTTCCCTGAAGTCAAGGACAAAACCTTCATTAACTTCAATGGGGCCAGGATTTCATTTGCTATGTTGCCCAGTAGACCAGTGTGGAACAAAACCAGTTGCCTTAGGGATTTTTAACATGCAGCTGACTCAGTTGAACAAAAATATGTTTTATTTGTCTTTTGCCAGCTGCATTCTGGTTATCTGATGAGGTTATATGACATATTCTGCTCTCAGTTGTGCTGTCTAATAAAATGAGGAAAAAATGGGCCTAAAAATCTTTGAAAATCAGATAATTGCCAGTAAAAAAACTGATAGGAAAATAGATGTAGGGTTTTTTCTTCCAGGTATTTTTCTTTTATGCAGAAAAAACAGGCAGTAAAACAACCTCTAGACTTTTGGCTTCCTTTTTTTTTTTTTTTTTTTAATGCAAGGACAAAGCAGATGCCCAGGAAAAATGGCAAAATAGTTGAAGGTGGAATTCAAAGCTGGAAGTAGGACAGCAAGAATATATTTCTCTATAATCTACTATCACATCCAGTTTAGCTCAGTATAAACTTCTTGCAACATTTTCTTTCTGAGTTGCTTTTATCCCTGTTGGTAGCAGGGATAGCATCATCTTCCCTAAAGCTTTCTCCAGCAACAAGCCACGCTTGCTGGGTGGCTCCCCTGCTGCTCAGTGCAGCCAACAAAGCTTTCTTAACTCTGGCATGTGTTTCTACTTTGGAAGCTGAAAACTTAACTGACGGTTCTCCTTCACTCTGTCTGGGGCTGAACAAGAGTGACTTAGATACAGAGGCCAGCAGGGTTAACCTTGGTGTGCTCTGAACTTGGCTAAAAGCAGGAGCATGCTCTGAGATCGGTTTTAGTGAGTCACAGAGAGCTGTTTGTCACAGTTTTCTTGTGTGTTTCTGTAAACAAAGTAACTACTGGTTAGAGAACTGTGCTTTACGCTGGACTAGTCTGTGTTTACACCCCTCCAAATCACACAGACTGCCAGTATACCCCAGGCTTTTCCTTATGATTCCAGGAAGGACCGAATCAAAAATATTGTTTTACCATATCTGTGTTAAATGCTTAGTTGCAAGCAGCTGATGAGCACAAGATTCTGTCTCAACAGAGGACCTTTAAGGACTACAGAGGTCAATTTTTGACCGGTTAGTTTTCCTAGCCCACTAGTAGCCACTCTTGATTCACTCAGGGGCCAAATCCTGCTCCTGTGTGTGCCGGGCTTCCTGTTTATAAGTCCCCTCAACAGACTCATCATCCTACTAAGATCATTGCAGCGGGTGGAAATGCCAGCCGCTGCCTTCACTGTCTTAACTGGTCTTAATCACTTTCTCTGTGTGACACCCAGATGATCAGAGGAAGGGATTATCAGCCACTTCTATTAGCCAGAGAAGTCTAAGAAGGATTTTACCAGGGCAAAAAATTGAGTTCACTACAAGGATACATGAGATAGAAACTGAGATGCTTCCTCCACTTGAATGTTCAAGCTCACTTAATGATCCTTGGCAGTAAATCAAGGCTTAGGCCTGCCTAGGTAAGAAACTCTTCTCTGCTTAAATTAAACCAATTATTGCTAGGCTGTGCTGATACTGAATGCAAGCACCCTGGAACCAGTTTCACAGAATGGTTTGGGTTTGGAAGGGACCTTTCAAGCTTATCTAGTCCACTCTCCCCTGCAGTGAGCAGGAACAGCTTCAACTAGAGCAGGCTGCTCAGAGCCCTGTTCAACCTCATCTGGAAGGTTTTCAGAGATGGGGCTTCTATCACCTCTCTGGGCAACCTGGGCCAGTGTCTCACCAACCTGACTATAAAGACTTTCTTTCCAGTAACTAAATCTCCCCTCTTTCAATTTCAGCCTCTGGGGTAGCTTTGGAGGATCATTTTAAATCAAGGCTCTTTATACTCTTTAATATATATTTCTACTAGTAGCCAGCATCAGTTTAACTCGGGGATTTTGCAACAACAGAGCAACTCTTTGTAGCTGAGCCCTTTTCTCTTAGCTCTCTCAGACATTTATCTGTAACTTGCATGCCTGAGCACCTTGTACCACAACCAAGCAGCTGCACAACCTGAAAAACAAATTTTGGTATGTGCCTTTCATGGTTTACCCTGGAGGAAAACAATCCTTTCACTTGAAGCAAAAACAATTTAAATAAATCTTAAGCATGAGGTTCCTAGAGTACTAGAGGCCATTGTTATAAAAACTTGGTACTTCAATAGACATTTTTTGTGGCAGTTCTTTCCCCAATCCCATTAACTTTTCTCATGATAGGAATGACAGTACCTGCTCTGGAGTTTTTTCAGAAAAAATAGCCTTTGAACCTCCTGCCTTTTCAGTAGGGTAGTTGGGAAACTTGCCTATGATGTGCCTGTGTGAGAAACAGAAGTGGAAAAGCAATTAAAATCCATCATGAATCATCTGGTTGACAAAGATGTTAGATGGTGGGGAAACATGCCCTCCCTCGTTTCCTACTCAAACCCAATTCTACAAATTCCAGATTGTATTTCCATGTGAGGATATCCACCTCTACGGACTTCACAATTAGGTGGTGAGAGGGCACTAAGTGACTTTGTGGTAAGTTTTCCTGGTAACACAGGGTGCTTCCAGACCTTTCAGAAAGAGATTAAAAGATATATAATAATAACTGCACTCCAAAGGCCATTTATATTGGCAAGACTCTCTAACTTCTTTCACTTTTGTAGTGTTCTGGATGATATTATTATGATTTTCCATTTCTCTGGTGATACCATGAAGATACTCTGTTCCAAAGATAATTCTGACACTTAAGAAAAATCCTTGCACTACTTTCAAATAGAATCATAATGTTTCCTTGAAATAAAATGCAATTACCCTGGAGAAGAAAATAGCTCCAAAAAGTCAATGTGATTCATCAAAATCACTTAAAATTTTGTTGTTTTTTTTTTAAATCTGGTACCTTAAGGGATTTTGGTAGTCTACTGTCGAGCAGTAGACTCAATTTTAAACTGAGATCCTTGGAACAGAGCCTCTGTTATGTTTCTATAGTACTATGTGTAGCATGTGGATCCCTAGCTGGTATTAATGTAATGCCAACTCCAAAAGAATAAACAAACATTCTTCTGTAAATTGTAAGCTCTGAATTACTCAACAATTACTAGTTCTATATGCAAACAAATGCAAAACTTTGGTCATGGCATTCCCAGAAACCAGTCTGTGTGAACAAAGGAGGGGCGTTGTTAGTGTTATTTTATTTTAGTTTTAAAAATCTAGTAAGAATGGGGTTTTGGACTCTAAAACCCTGCATCATCTAGTTTGTTTAATGTTAGATCATGTTTCATTTTTTTACAAACAGCCAGAAAATAGCTCAGTTTTATGTTAAATGAAGTCTTGTTTTAAATGCTGCTGCAAGTCTGGCTTACAGTAATAAATTTCTTAATCTGATATTCAGGCTGTTGTTCCTTTACTGATGCCAGCTAGGAAAGGCAATATGCTCTGCGGGTGAAGATCTGGTTTGGAATAAACCACCCACTGAACGTGGTATCAGTGCCAGCTTTCAATATTAATTAGTGTTACATTTGCTATTTGCATATTAGCTTTTTCAATTTTAAAATCATTTACAGCTCTCGAAGATGGAAATATTTACCTTTTGGATATGTGTGCTTGAATGTATATCTTAGTACTGTAGAAATTCCCTCAAATTCTGAAATTTGGAATTGTGTTCTAGCTTATAATCTGTATTTTCAGGGTGATTCTTCTGTTCACAGCTGGTGCAGCGTTTTGGGATGATGTGGCTCATCTCCTCTATTTTGTGGCAGTTACACCAAGTGTTTATGCTGGAAAATAACCTAAGGTGTGTGAAAAGATTAGCAGTGACTTCTCCTTCAGTGGAAAAAGTGTCAACCATTTACCAAGCCAAGGATTTGGCTTTCCATTGAGGGTAATGCAGAATATAAGTTCCCATGGTCATCAGTGACCCTGAGAGCAGACAGCCACCACATGTTTCAGCCGTGCTAATTCTTCAGGGACATCTGCTTTTTTTCCTTCTGTACTTTGTGTACTGCTGTTTAGCATATCAATGGCTGTCCGATGGTCAGGGAGCAGTATTCTTAAGTCTCATTTCCCCATCTGACCTCTTGTAGGTTTTTCCTCTTTCTCTTCTAGGCTTAAATGACTACAACTTCAATCTTGTAATGCCTGGAAAGCATGCACATGTATGACCTTTATAGACAAATTCCTCTCTTTACAAAAACCTTTGAGTTCAGAGGTTAAACCAGGGTTTCATTTGGCCTGTAAATCTGCACAGAAAAAATGCAGCCATTGATCTTCTGGTCAAAAGTCCATTTTAAGTGTAATGAATCTCAATTTTCATTCTCTATTCCCTTTTTTGGCAGCATTGTACTTAAGCCATCACAATGGGATGCCTCATGCATTTGTCATAAGATGCTAATTTGGATTCAACTGGACCTAAACTATTTTGTAGAAGTTTGGTTTACAATGTTTATTTGCTGATAATGTGACAAAACACCAGGATAAAATGAGCAGGCAGAATGCACTTCATGAACAGCCAAGGATATTCCTGTATCTTTGTTCCATCATATCAACTACATGTAATCTGTGATTTAAGAGGGTCCCACTAGGCTCATCTCATGTTGAACAGTGAACAGCTCTTGAATTAGCAGGATCTCCTAAACATGTAGACTTATTTTAAGCTTGCTTTACAGTAGTAATTGTTCAAATAATTTTAGACTGCCTTCCCCTTTTGGAACTTCCTAGAAACAAAGTAGTATTAAAGTATAGAGCCAGTCTGAAGGCAATAATGCTGAAAGAAAATTAATCCAGATGATGCAAGAACTTGCTCCACACTAGCATGCTGGCTTGTTTTGCTGGAGGTGTTGAGGAGAGCTTTATGGTGGAAATCTTTCCTGGTTCCACCTATGTAACACTGATGGCACAACCACGCTGTAAAGCAAGACTCACAGAAGTGGAGCTGCAGATGTACCCATCCTTAGCAACTAGCCTGAAAATTGTACTGGGGAGTAGAAGAGCATTATACCTGCACCTGCATTGCTCGTTGACACCAGAAGTTGAGTTGCAACTATATTCACTATAAGGTTTTAGACCACTGGAGATCACAGAGTGTGAATTTCAGACTGGTGTTTATTTAGATTGCTCTTGGTTGAGTGAAAAAAGAAACCCACTTGCTCTGCATTTCCTCTAATCTGTGCCACATTTATTTTTGATATTCATAGTACCTTGACGCTTCCTTCACGTGTCAGTTGCTGTATCTAGCTTACAGATTACCCGTGAAGTTCACACACCCTGATGCTTTCTCTGCCTGTCATGGAAAAGGGAGGGCTATGCAAAAGCTAAACTGGTGGTCAGGAAAGTCTGAAAGTCTTGTTGATGGGGAGAGGAGAACGTAAAAAACTTAAGCTCTTGATAAGAACCATACTGGAGTATGTAATATATTTGAGAGATATGGTATATGTCAGAAACACCTGGTTCAGAGGCAAGTCAAAGCTCAATGAATCTGTTCCTTATTCTTGTCTCAATGTTTGCAGGGAAAGACAAAAAATCCAATTGTGCTTTTCCTGTATCTCATAAAATGTGCAAATAAATGGAAGAAGCAGCTCTTATTTTCAATGAGATTGTTTCAGTGGGAGTGCTGACAATGCGTTAAAGACTGCAAGCAAAAGCAGAAGAAAAGTCTATTGGATTTCATAGAGAGGACACAGTTCTAGTGAAACCATTTGCCTAAATGAACAAATGAAACCTCTAAAAAGTATGGCTACTTGGTAAGACCAGGTTCGGAAGCAAATAAGTTGAGTTGGAAGGGTAGGGTTAGGAAGAAACCTCTGCCTTGAGACAAACTTGAGCAGTAGCCTAGGGGAAGCTCTTATAGCCTGAGGACCCCAAAGCCTGCTGCTGCTCAGGCTGCAGGCAAGGGGCTGAGGGTGGCTCTTGTGGGTGACCTGCTCCTCGCTGGGTGTTCACAGGCCATCAAAAAGAAACTTGTGTTTGGGAGCTTTGCTTGCATTGCTACAAATCAACTGATGCGCACCAGAGTTCACAGTAGGCAAAATACCGTTCTTTGGCTCTGAGCTGCTGCTTTCACAGAATGGCTAAATGTTTCTGTGCTGCAGAGCACACTGCTAAAGAAGGCACCTTTAGAAACTGTGGTATGTGAGAAATCCATTACTTTTCTGGAAAGCAGTGAAATCCTGTCAGTGGGATGTAGCATGGGTTTGGTAAAAACTCTACAGGAAAGCTTTGGAATGAATGAGGGCCCTAAATCTGAATCACATCAGCTCAACTGGAAAGATAAGGAGATGAACAAAGACGGAGGAGTGAAAAGAAATGATCTTCCGCTCCCAACTCAAAAAGAAAAGGATCTGATGAGATTTTTGGGCTGTTTCTTGAGTTACAGTCTGTTCTCTGGTTCACTTACTGCTCTCCCCTTTTCCAAACCTATTCCTACTGTAATAACTTATATCTGTCAAGTCTAATTGGAAAAGAATGATCTTTTATAGTCTGCAGTGCAAACCCTTCTGACTCTGTGTAGCAGAGTTCTGGCTCTTCTGGGCTCCATTTCTGATTTAGAGCACAACTCATATAAATGTCCAAGTTTTAACTAGGTTTGAATGGTACTTGAACATCTCCAAATCACCACCAGACGTGGTACGAGTCAGTATGATCGGCAGTCTGCTGAACTCTCTGCTCGTGGCACCTCAACTCTGACCTATAGAAACAGTTCCTTGTCTGGGACATGACCCGGTGCCATACTTGTCTCTGTTGCTGCTTCCTCCCCTTAATTTCAGGAGCATCAGCTTCCCCCCCCCCCCCCGTAAGTGTTTTCTCTCTATTCCACATTGCTAAGGGATGCTTATAGTTAATGCTAAATATGGCTGTTGATTTATGAGAACACACCATTGATTTTAACATTTTGTCTGGTAATAGACTCAACAAGTTACTACCTACTCTGTTCTCTGGCATGATTTTACATGTGTTATTCTTTCTTTTTGGCCATGGCTTGTCTAGCTAATTGCATAAAAGGCCTTGTCAGGAGAAATAAAAAATTGTTCTTTAGAGGAAAAAGACTGTTTAACTCTTTTCAAGGTAAGAAAGGATGTGGGCTGTGTGTGAAAGAAAAGGCATGAATGATGGCTGTACAGTCCAGGCAGAGGGACAGCAGAGTGTTCTGTGCAGGAAAGAAGCAAAAACAAAGGGCCTGGGGGGAACCCTTTAAGGAAATAAACCTCTCGTTGTTTTGTAGTTCTTGCTTATTTCTGTAATCCCACCTCAACTGGGTTCTTTCAAACTACTTCAATAGCAAGCAGGGTTAGTTTATTTTAGGTGTCTTTGCTGCAGCATTTTCTTTCCATTTTTGAGTGTGCTTTCTTGAGCTCTTTGAAAATCACTTCCAGAAAAAATAACCTATGCAAACAGAGAATTACTCATAAAGCAAGATTAATTTCTACAGGCTTCTTATGGTCTTTAATGGGTTTGGACAAAGACATATTACAACTTTTGTTTTATCTAAGGTCCTGATCCTCTAAGTGTTTGCTTGTATGTGTGATGGTCATGCATGGAAGTAATTCAGGGGAGTGACCTGCAGGGAGAAGCATCTGGGGGATTGGAAACTTTATTGTTCTGGATAAACACATGGCTTTAAAAATTTAAGATCAAGTGTTGGGAGGCCAAAAATGTGCAAGAAGAAACATTCCCACAGAGGAATGAGTGTGAAAGGTTTGTGGGGAAAGGTGATATCCTTTATTACTGTAACTATTGTAATTAGAAACGATAGATGGTCTTTTGGGTACCCAATGCCTGCCTTAGATCTGAAATGGTAGAAGTGAGCTTCAAAGCCAAGCAATAGTTTGGAACAGTTGTTGGGGGGGGGGGGACAGATCTTAAAGTGGAATGTGGTAATGCTCTCTGATAGTTTTGTCACATGTAGTATTATTAGCCAGGAAAGGTAGACCTTTGGCTGACCCAGTACAGTTGTTCTTAAGCCACTTGAGTTCTTACAGCAAAGTAGTCAGTTTTGCTTTGTCATGAAGTTATTTTACCTTCATGAGGTTCCTCCTGGTCTTTTAAGGATAGCAATAGGTAATCAATGTACTGGAAAAAAAGAGACTCTCTGTTCACTGTCAGACAGACTTGGGCATGAGCTTTCTTTGCCAGGACACCTGGTTATCCTGTTTCCTACTGTAAACCATAGGGGAAAAGGATTTAATTTTTTTTTTTTTGACCTATTGGTGCCATCAGAATTCTGATAAATTATTCCTGGTTCAAAATGGCAACAGTTTGTTCTCATTGTTTTGAATCACAGACAGAAGGTAGTGCTGTAAAATAAAAGGCAACCAGGTGGGCATGAATAATGCCAAGGGGAAATAAAAATAATTGCTTTACTGTTCCAGTATTAGCTTAAACTAAAAGAAAAAAAAAATGGGAAAAAAACAGAACAAAAATTTGACAATATCAATTTTCACAAAGTGTTCTGGTGCTTTCATTTTGCATCTCCCTACCCTCAAAAAATGTTGCCAAAATTTCTCTCTATACTCAAATGTGAACTAACTCAGGATTAGGAGCAATCACATCCCAACCTACATAACTGAACTCCTAACAACATCCAAATGATACTGAAAGCTTAGATGAGTATTAAATTTACCCACCATAGCACAGAAATGGAAATAAGATTAAAGGGACTGGAAAGCAGAATCCTACATAGTCATTTAGGGGTTTTTGGCTTGACTCCTGTAATGCAGAGCTGCTGGGAAGCCTGGTGTGAGGGTCTCTGCAGTAATAGTGAAAGCATCTCCTGGTGGACCCAAGGACACCTAAATGTCCTATCCCTGCCCTTTGAGGGAATGGTTTCTGAGCTAGGAAAGCTTGTTAGTGAGGAAATAATCAAATGGATTGTATGTACTCGTGTTGGGGTAAAATCATGTTTATCAGAAACAGGTCTGAGAGAACCAGAAACCCTGCATTTTGGCTCCTCTGAAAGTTACAGAACAGATCCAGACATCTGATCCTGCACTCATGTTTTGTTTTCTAGGTCTATTTTTTTTTTTTAGTGCCTGTCCTTCTCCTCTGGAATTCATAGAATTATGGAATAGTTTGGGTTGGAAGGGACCTTTAAAGGTCATCTAGTCCAAGCCCCCTGCAGTGAGCAGGGATATCTGCAGCTAGAGCAGGTTGCTCAGAGCTCTCTCCAACCTCACCTGGAAGGTTTGCAGGGATGGGGCATTGACAGCCTCTCTGAGTAACTTGAGTCAGTGTCTCAGCACCCTCAGTATAAAACACGTCTTCCTTTTTTCTAGTTTAAATCTCCCTCTTTTAGTTTAAAGCCATCACCCCTTGTCCTGTCACAACAAGCCCTCCTAAGAATATTGTCCCCATCTTTCTTCTAGGCCCATTTCAAGCACTGAAAAGCCACAAGGAGGTCTTCCTGGAGCCTTCTTTTCTCCAGGCTGAACAACCCCAGCTCTTTCAGCCTGGCATCACAGCAGTGGGGTTCCAGCCCTTGGATCACCTCTGTGGCCTCCTCTGTCCCCGCTCCAACAGGTCCCTGTCTCTGCTGTGCTGAGGACTCCAGAGCTGGACACAGCACTGCAGGGGGGTCTCCCCAGAGCAGAGGGGCAGAACCCCCTCCCTTGACCTTCTGCCCACACTGCATTGGATGCAGCCCCCCCCCCAGTCTGAGTGTCCCCAGGCTTATTTTCAGTGTGTCAGCTTCCTGCTGACTGTGTACAGCCTTTCCAGGAATGCAATCCTGTCAACCCGTCTGTAAGGAGAGTGGCTTGAGCAATCCTTCTTTCAGAGGAAGAACTCCCCTCAGGGCCTAGACCATGGCTGGGGGACTTGGCCAGTGGAGTAATGAGTACTCTGGAGTGTACAACCGTTGTTGTACAACTCTCATCCGTTTTGATTTTCTTCTATCTTTCCATTCTCTTTAGAGAGACAGCAAAAATACAGAAGCTGGCTCAAAGAAACGCCAGGTCAAATTCCCCTCACATTTACTGAATTCCTTACCTTTGGTCAGCTTATCCTGCCTTCACAGAATGCAGAATCCTGATTCAAATTGGCAATACTTCCTGTGCTTAGCATTAAATTTAAGAGACTGAAACAATTATGGCCCGTTTTAAGCAAGATTTCTTTGTCAGACTAGAAGCTTTGTGAGAATAGCTTTCCTGCAGAGTCAGCCAGAGGGAATCAACAGTATTTTATTAACACAATATGAATTCTGTAAAGAGGAAAATAAAGCATGGGATTTCTGTAGCAAGGCCAGCCAAAAGAAATAACTTGCCCTCCAACATCACAAGTTTCTTTGGGATTTGGAGTGCAATGGAGTATAGAGAGTGTTTTGTCTTATGGGATTTGTTTATGAGAAATTCAAGCAATCGTTTTTGCTTCTAAGAAGTCAAGGTGTCAGCGAAACAAACCGAATCTTCATGGAAGGGCAAGAAGGCTGCAAACTGGGCACAGCTGCTTTCAATTGTATTGCCATGGCCCACTGCTTTAACCTGAAGGTAATGCTTTGGGGAGAGTTGAAAAATGGTGCCCTGGACAAGTCGCCCACCTGGCAAAGTGCCACTTGCACCCCAGCTCTGTAGCAGCTCAGGGTTTTGCCCTCCTTGTTATGAAATGGTTTTGCATATGCTGTATTTCTTCTGCCACCACCTGACTGCAAAAGGTACTTGAAGGATTTCAAGGGTATTAGCGGTATTAGCTGATTAAAACCTCTCTGAAGTCACTGTGCTATCCCTGAACCTATTGCTCATGTGCTGGATGGATAGTTGGGTTGCATGCATAATAAATTTCATGTGCTTGGGGCATGTCTAACTCCTTGCATGTGCTGTACAGCATATGCAATTTTACGTATGTCCAGAAAATTGGGGATGAAGAGTGTGAAAACGAACAGAAGTTTTGTGCTTTGATCTACCCTTACTTAATACTGGAATAAATGTCACGTACAAGTAATAGGTAGCCTTTTGTGCCAGTGGTTAAAACAGCCCAGCCTACCTGATGCAAGAGAGGCGAAATGATGTGAAGTTTTTTAATTATTTTTTTTTCCTTTTAATCTGGTTTTGTAACTGCTTTCATCATTTCAGTGTGATGAAGATGGGTAAACCTGAGGTGATCTTGAAGGTGGCATCAGACACGTTTCAGTAGCTAGACCTCTAAGTCTGCCTGACATCTATGGCATCAATGCAGAAATACAGTCCAGTCTGGCATTGCTCCAACTTGCCTGGATTAAAATGATCTGTATGTGCACGCTGTCCTCGTCAACCACTACATCATGGCTGTCCCGTTCACGGATCACTGTTCCTCCGACCTGCTGCCTGCCCAGGATTTGACTTTAAGCGTTTGTAAAGGACAATGTGTAATCAGCATCTGTCAGGCATCACATTACTGCTCTGGAGAGCGGCTTGTTCCTTCATTTAAGACCAATACCATTGTGCCGTGCTAATGGCACTACTTGTAGCTAAGACTGTGCTCCCCTGAAAAGCACTTGTGATGCAGAAGAAAAACTTCAGTGGGGAACGAGGAGCTGAAAACAGCCCATGTTTTAAAGAAGACAAGCAAATATATTGCTCTCTGTTTCTCTGCTGCTAATGTTCCTGTCCATTTCAAGAGATCTGGTTCTCTGTGGTTTGCATGAGTGTTTAGATTAACTATTTAATGATAAATGTGAGGCAATTTCATGCATATGAAAGCAGTCACAGTGCTTGATTTTTTGCAATGTTCATCCCAACTGGCTTGTGCTGCCTGATTTGAATAAATTGCAATCAGGTGTACACAATGTAAAACCTAGGAAAAAACTGGGACTGAGATTGAGGGAATGTTGCAGAGAATCTGTATATAAAGCTAGAGATGTTTATTGACTCCTGGTCAATGATAATAACCAAATAGCTCAGTAGCAACAAAAATCGTTTAGAATCCCTGCTTCAGCAATTAACACAAACGTGAGAAAAGACAAGAAGAAACACTCCAGATGAGCTCAGTTAAAGGCAATTTCAGGTTGATATTGAGAGCATTATTTTATCAATAGTGTTGACTGAAACCCCCAGTCATCTCTGCAGTTGAAGAAACACACTATGATGCCCTGAGATGCCCGGTTCATTAACCCTCACCCTTTAGTTTTGTGGAAAAACAAAGCAACCCTGAAGTGCTGTATTTTTGTACCCGTTTGTTGTGTGTCTCTTGTATGATCTAGTCTCCTTAAATGGGCGGAAAACATTCTTAGAGACCAATAAAGAATCAAATGTAGGACTTTGGCATTGCCTCTTGAAATGACTGAAACCTTCTGTGTGTGCTGCTCATGGTGGGATGCACTCAAATGTAATCAATTATATGGACAAAATGGAGCTTTTATTATTGTTTATGTGAAGGTTTAATAATGTACTTTTTAAGTCTCTCTTTAGCAGAGGGTGCAAATGCTGCAGACAGTTGCTGGCAGTGGGGCAGAAGAGGTGGACACCTGGCTGGAGACCCAGGGACAGGGAGGGGAATGTCCTCTGGGAATTCAGAGCTGCAATCCACTCTTGGTAGAAGCAAAGTGCCCAGACATCGGTAATTTCCTTCTACTAACGAGGTGTCACAGGTAAGGTGGTGTGAGAAGTGCAGTTTGAAGGTTGAGACTTGAAGGACAGGTTTCCTCGCTAAGTCTTAAGGCTCTTTTGTGTTGTTTTTCAGTACCAAAGATCTAAATGTGTTGCTTCACAGAGGAGCAGTTGTCTGGAATGGCCTTATTATAGGATGGATAGAACTCCCCCAGGTAAAGAATGTAAAGATTAGGTTTGGACAGGAATGAAATACAGGCACATATGTGGGAGAGGCTACAGTCAGCTGCTCCCACCTTCCCTCCTACTGGTTCCCAGGCCTCCCGCAATTGCAGACCTTGCAATCCATAAAGAACAAAACCATGCATTATACCTGATTTCCCAGAAGAGGATGGAGGTGAAATGATATTTTGGGCATAGCGTTACCCACTCAGGAGTGGCTCTAAGAGCTGAGCAAATGATGGAAAGCACATGTATGCAATACAAAAGATGGCAGAGCTCCGGCTCTGGAATGTACTCCCTCGGAGCAATTGTATTTTAACTTGGAATATGTTGAGGACTCCTGCAGCTACACAGACTGCAGCCTTTAACTTATAACTGTGCTTTAAACCAGCAGCTTCAAAATTGGTTGCTGGATTGAGATGCTTTCCAGAGAAGTCTGCAGGAAAGAGCCAGTCTCCCTGCGCGATGGGGAATACAAAATAACAAAGTAAACTTCCTTTCTAAGCTACCAAAGGATTACTGAGTGAGATGCTCTAAGAAGAGAGTGGGAAGTTTTTGAACAGATTTCAATTAAAGGTAACAGTTTCCTGGTATTACATAACTATCTTAATAAGTACTGAACCAGTTCTACACAATTTGTCCAAATCAAACAGTACTGTATTTCATATGCTATCTTACTGAATGGTACTACATTGATATAGTTATGTTGTGCCAGCAGAGCCTAAGGAGAACTAGAAACCCCCTTATGCATGCTGTTAAAAGTCCCTTATTCAGCCTAGGATGGTAATTCTTAATACTGCTCTTGGGGAAGTCCTAGCGATGCCTGATGCAGCAGTCAAAACATAGCTAGTTTGCTATGCTAATAGCTGGGTGTGTTACAAGTAAATTACTGTAAATAATTAGATTTTCTGAACAGGATTGAAATGCAGCATGACTTAAAAGCTGTGGACTCTGACCTGGATATGAAAAACAACCTGCTTGATGGAGTCAGACTAATCTCCCCTGAGCTGAAATTGTCAGTAAAACTGAAACACATTGACTCTGGAAGGAGTGGATGAGACTCATGTTTCAGGCAAATGCTTGTTCTGCTCACAGAAATACTGTTTTCAAACCTTTTCAGCATTAAATTGAGATTCAAGCCCAGTATAGGACTTGAATAGACTAACTTTAAGGCTAACTTGGTACTGGGAAGAGTTTACCTGGCTGCTTACCATGCAGTACACTAGCCACTGAACGAAGGGATGGCCTGATGCTCTCAAGAGAAACAGCTCCAAGAAAAGAAATACACTCTCTCATTTGCCATCGACATGCTTTGCCAACCCCAGGTTTGCAGTAAGTGTACTGCTGTCCCCTGGAGCCTGTCTGACCGCGATGGAGATCTAGAGGCTGATGGGATAACCTGCTCCTGCTACCTCTGTCCTCCCCCCTCGACTGCCCCATAAGCTCTGCTTAACCCTACTGGAATTTGACTTATCCCTCACATTGAAGGGCATAACCTCATTGTATTGCAGTGTCTCTGGATGTTTTATTAACTACTTAAGAACCTACTTCCACTGAAGTTGTGCTCTCAACCTCAGTAGGACTGTATCTAATTGTTTATTTGGCAAGTGACTCAAAAAGAGTTGAACTGTTTTGTCCAAGGAGAGCAAGGAGAAATGAGACTGGAAGTGGAGGTGCTTTCAGCAGTGTGGTAGATGTTTCACTGATTTCCAGTGTAAGCCTGGATGTTCTATGCTGGGTGATGCTTGTCTCCTGGGTGTGGAGTTCACTTGAAATTCAGCACTCGAGTAACTTGTCAACAGTCTGTTAAATAAACATGTTGGCACTCTGAAGCAACAATGCCCTGAATCAGCCTTATATTTCATCAGACACTCAGCTGCTATGGGTCTCTGAATGCAAACTCTGAAAAACTCACTGCCAGGGAAAACAAGGAAACAACTGTATTTCAGAATTAAAGGTATCCCTCTTCTCTTGTGAAAAAGAAAAACAGGCTGTCATTCACAGCCACATTCCTAGCCATAACTTGCATGCCTTCATCCTCTCCCCAGTCAAATCTGATTTCCTGACAATCAAGTCTTTTTTTTTTTTCTTTCCCCCCTCCCCGCCCTTACATATCCACCTGAGCTTTCTTGCTGGCATACTACACATCTGGGGATTGTCCTTTTGTATTTACCTTGGGCACAATATTTTCTATCAGTCTTTAGTTCTAACTGTCCCTATTTTTAAAATTGGTAACTTAGAGGTTTTTTCTTCCCCTCCCTGCCTTCAGTTACATGCCTCTTTCATCCCTTCTCTTCTGATTCTGCCTCTCCAGCTCCTCATGATTGTTTCTGCTACCCCTCTGCTCTGCTTGTGCCAGTCTATGCCACTTTTTTTTTTCCTTCCCCACTTGCTTCTTTTATTTGCATTCTACAGAGTCAAGTCTGAAAATGTCTTTCTACCCTCTCTGCTCCCCTCTCCAAAAAGATCGTTCTGTGGAGCAAGGGATGTAGCTTAGGAGCCACTGTTCAGTGATTCACATTCTTTTTTATTCTCCTTACTTCTAAGCTTTTCCTTAGTCTTTCTCTTCCCAGAATATCCCTCAAACACCTCTCTTCTGCCAGCCACTGGCTCTTCAGTGCCTCCCTGTCCTTCTACCAGGCGCCAGTGGGACTCCTGATTCCTTTTTCTCTGCCTGTTTCTAGTTCCTGTATTCCAGCAGATCTTCATTTACTTTGCTTGTTGGAAAGGGGGAAGTGGGGAAAATTGATTATTCTACCTGCTCTGTATTAACTTGCTGGAGATGATACCTCTCCCTGTTGCAGTGGAGTAAAAAAAAAAATAGCTGGGTCTCCTTCTATTCCCCTTGGGATTCATCCCCTTCTTCTCTTTGATTAGGACTATGCTATGCTGGTCAAACCAAGAATAAATCAGATGGTAGAGCAGGTCCCTCTGGGCCAAGCATAGTAGGTATCTAGCTGGGTTAACAGAGCGGAAAGCAGATCTGAGGTGAAAATCAGTCCCCAGTTATCAGTGTTAAACACCCCATTCATCTGTTTCTGCACTCAGAAATCCTGTCTGCTGCGTTAGGACTCTGCTTGAGAAAAGGAATAAAGAAGGTTTGGTGTGGGAGAACTACAACCTGAGATATCCACTGAACAGGGCACACTGCTGAAACATTTCCCAGGATAAAAAGAAAGCCCAATCCAGTCTTCAAAACATGTAGAACTGTATTATAATAAGCTGTTGGCAAGTGTGAGTTCCTGAGTATAAGCAATGTTTGTGTCTGTGGGAGTATCTATGACAACAAATAAATGTAATATTTGGGAAGTGTCCTTGAGAATATCAGCAGGGGGTTTGTTGCCTCATGTCCATAACAGTGTTTTCAGACTTTTAATTCCTAAGTATTACTATAGATGGGTATGAGTACTTCAGGAAAAAGAACTAATAAGTTACAAGGGTTTTTTTTCTTGTTTGCAAAAACTCAGAGTAATGCTATTTGCTTTAGCTGATTCCAGACTTGGACATCTAAAGGAGTGAGTATTTTTAGGAGCTTTAATGCTAAGAGGAAAGCTCAGACTCAAGGTCAATGGACTGTGGTTTATCTGTGGGTCACTTTCAGCCATTTGAAGAAGGTAGAAAAGGGAATCTAAGGTAAATCTGTGGTCAGTGGTGCTTATGTGGGGGCTACAAATCAAAAAAGTAGGAAGCAAATGTAGATAGTGTTTTATTAGCCAGTATAAAGCTCTGTTTCTTGGCTGATCACAGATTCATCTAGCTATTAATAATTTGGACAAAGTTTAGATGATGAGCATTCAATTTACAATATATAGGTCTATAAATACTGGCTCAAATGATTCGGTTTCTTCCAAGATGGACATGAGTTGAAGACATAATTTGCTTGTGATAAACAAATGGAAATGTCTAATTGGACCCATCTTTTTGCTTTCAGGATTTTGAATAAGGAGTTTCATCTATGCCTTGCTGTCCCAGTAAAAATGGTACCTCTCCAGGCTGGGCTAGTAGGCTCTGAACAGTTTTGCTTATGGTCTACAGTCACCAGAGCATTTAGAGCTTTCCATTTGAAAACTGTAGAGACAAAATGGGACTGAAGTGGTATGGGAAAAAAGTTTAAATCTTTCTGGGTGAAGTGATTTAGAAGCAAGCAGATTGAGGAGAAAAGTGGAGGAGTGACTGATCTGAGGAAGAACCACACTCCTTATGGCTTTGCTAATGTGTGACTGTTCAGATATGAATGAGCTTTTAATGTTGCTAATGCGTAATTTATATGCAAGCATGGCAAGAGGTGTGCAAAACAAATGGTGCCTGATGAAGAGATGAATACGTGCTTGCAGATGCTTGAAGTTGCGAGTATTCCTGCAAGATGCTGAGGAAAAAACCCCATCACAAGTCTGTGGTTGAGCTTTAATTTCAGCGGAAAAGCCCAAAGTGGCATGGCACTGAAGTAGTTCTCCCTGAGCTTGCACTGGTGGTGAACTGCTTGGGGAGCAAGAGTGTGCAGTTCTGCCTGTCTGTAACACCCTTGAAAAAAGACCTGATATTGATACACTTGCTCAGAAGCAACAGTGTCTTACACTACAGATCTCCCTGGAAGTTGATGGGACTCTACTTAGAATGAGATGTTGGTTCTGTTAAGTTCTGTTAAAAATTCTTCAGGACTTGACCCTATTTTCAGTAATGAAGTCAGTAAGCAAGCTATCAGGGAAAGGAAAGGTCACTAGGGAAAGAACACTAAAGACTTTGTGATTTAAGACATCTGAATGCCTATCTGGAAGGGAATAGTAGCACCTGGAAAACTGGTGAAGATGTGCTTATGTGCAGCATTAGTACTCTTGGTGATCAAATCATAGTTCATGAAGTGACTTATGTTGAAAACACCTTGGGCAGCTTGATTTGCACCTGCAGTATTCTAAGAATCTTCTTTTTGTTCCTTAAATATTTCAAACCTTTGGTAGCTCAATAAGCAAAATGAGGGAGCAGCAGCAGAGTCCTTTTGTATGTGTTTTTAATCACTGTATAGAGGCAGCAACCGTAAATTGAAGTGTAAGTTGAAGGAGCCTTACAAAACTGGAAAGGCAACATATTTTGGCACTTGTGGTGATGTAGAAAGCAGAGCTAGTGATGTTATCAACGCCTCTCCAGAGGCCTGACACCAGGGTTCAACTGGTCTTACTGTTTCAGATACCTGCCACCAAGATTTATCTGTGTTTCACCAAGTATGAGAAATATATGAATCCAGAGGGTTCCGGCCAATCCCCCCGAAAAGCCATCAAGCCACCTCCATTAATGTCAGCACGCTCATAAATTTTTAGCACACATTGAAGTAGGCAACTTCTGCCACTGCACAGAAGCTTCCAGAGGTGTCCCCGGCCTCCTGTAAATCCACGGACACGCAATAAAGTAGATTAACTGCAGATGGACTTAATAATAGTTGTCCCTCCTTTGGAATTAGAGGGGTTCACACTTCTTAAAGAGAGGACAAAGTGGTGTTCCCATAAGCAAAAAGGAGGACTTGAACGTTTGTGTTTTTCTTTTTTTTGAATGGCTGTCAAAGCTCGATAGTTGATAGCGATCACTGGGAAAACAGGTTGCAGAACTGTGGGCTCTGCTCTCTGCCGTCACACGCAAACAATCCTCTTGTTTATGATAACTTATTTTCCCTTTGTGGAAAGAAAGCCGGTGGGCTATTTGCTCTGGTACTTCTCCGGTAAGCTAGTGATGCATTTACATTCCATTCCCTTGCTCCCTCCAGCCCTGAAGACATCTGCCAAAATTAGTCAATAGATAACTACTCAGTGGAAGCTTTAAGAATGCGTTAGGAAAGGCTCCAACATTATCCATTAATGTTTACAGCTCCTAATTATGTTAATTAATCAGTCTTAGAGGTTGTTTCAGCCGGGAGCCCAAAGGCAGGGTTTTAGTTCCCACAGATGTAGTTTAACTCAGAGGCATGGCCGCTTGCAGTGAGGAGCTCAGCATGGTCTAGCTGCCGGAGTACTTACGCAGGGTCCTAGACAGGTTTTGCTGCCAGAGCTCTGTGCCATCACGGCTGTGGCGTTCCTGTTGGACTTTTGAAGCTAGTTTTTACTGTCTACACGAGGTACAAGTAAACATCTGGGAGCAGGCTGAGCCATGGTCAGGAAGATTGATGTTAAATGTAAGCTGCCCCTGCAGAACAGCCTTTTGGAACAGGAGAAAGGCAGTCTGAGAGCGCTTTGTACCAGAACTCAGGTGGTACGACACGGAGGTGACTGCCTTTGCAGAATCAGTTGTCAGCTCTGTCAGAAAACAGAGGTGAAACGACTGACAGAGAAAATGGATGCAGCCTCTTCCATTAATGTTTCCGTAGTTTTGCAGGAGACAAAGGATTTGGGCAGAGGAGGACACGCAAGCCTGTGCCATCCTCTTTCGGAGCTTCATTTCCACAATTCAGAGCTTGTCTTCATTCTCTTGAGGAAAATGAAGACTGGGAGAAGAGAGACAACGCAGATGGGCTGCAGAGTGATTCAGAAGGAGCTTCTGTGCTATTCTCTAATGAATTAGGTTTCTGTAGGCTTTCAGTGCACAAAGTACAAGAGAGATTCAAATGCAGCGTGCAAGTAAGGATAGGAGAAAGCTGTGGTGTGGATACAGATCTCTTTCTAATTTAGTTCCTTATCTTCATCTGGTGGAATTAGCAGACAACCATTTATCCCCATTTGTGCAAGTTCCTGATTTTATTTATTTTTTTTTCCTCCCTCTCTCCCTCCATGTTGAGCTCACGGCTCTTCTGGCTGGTAATTTTTGCTCCTGAGAGGAACATCGCATACAAGTGGCTTGTAAGTGCGTGACAATCCTTTAACGATGACAGGGAAAACAAGTAATGACAATACGGATTAGGTGAAAGAGTGGTTTATCACCCATCTATAAATGGCTCCTGTGGGCTGTAACTCCTGTCTGTGCTGAATATAAAGTACCGGATCCCAAAGAGGCAATTTTTGGTAGGTTCCTACAGGAGAAATGCCCTTGAAGGGATGACGAAGAAGGGAAAGCATTTTTCAGAGTAACAGGGCATTGTATGGAAAGAGGACTGTGATTAAGAGGCTAGTGACGTCTCTGATTGTGTTCCAAGGATTGCCAGACTTGAGCTTGCTCTTGAAGAGAACTGTCTGCCGTAGTGGTTCACTGCACTAAAACTGGTTATGAAGCAATTTTCCTCTCAGCTGTTTGGTGAACTGTTGCCATATTGTGTAGAGACAGCAAGCCATGCTCCTTGGTTACTTGGAAAGCACTTCTGGCAGGGTGAGGGCATGTACGAGCAGCCAGATGGGACTGAAAAACAACACGAGTCTGGATGGACTTAGAGCCACAATCTCTCTGAAGCAGAGCTGAGGCGGTGTGGGGAGGGGGTGCTGCTGCTTGGCACTGCTGAGGTGTCATCTGTCTCTGTCCTGTTGGCAAGACTTCAGCTGCTGATGAATTGCCTGGCAACTTTCACGCACGTTAACACGAAGTTCATAAAAAGCAGTGTGTACAGAGTGTGAAATGCGATACGGGCAGTGCCTGACACAAATGAATACTTTCCCTATTCTGGGGAGTTTTAGTGTAAAACCTCTCTTGCCATTCATCTTTCCTCCTGCCTCCTCCTTCCCCACCCCCTGCTACCTAGGGAGCCCTATCAACGGGTGTATTGGCAGTAAACTCAGCTCAACAAAACGGTCTTGTGAAAAAGGGAAATATAACATGATCACTTCCTATTTCTTTCTCCTTTCCTCTGCATCAAAGCCTGGGCTGGCTGTCAGGAATGTTCCAAATGAATAAATAAAATGCAGGAACCCCCTGCTTCAGAAGGAGTCTCATTCACTCACCATGAAGCTTGGCCAATTCTTTTTCTGATGGTACTCAAGTCAGCAGGCAGAGCAAGAAGATCATTCAAAGCTAATCAGTAAAGTGTAAACCTATTATGAAAGCACATTTACCCCTCGCCTCCTCCTTCCTCCAGAAAACCAATCCCCAAATCTGTGGGAATAACACATAACATACATAAAAGTTGCTATTACTTAGATCCCCTGTTATTAGGTCAGCAATGCCACTGATTAAATGCTCCCCAGAGCGCTGAGCAGCAGCATATAAATCCTCCAAGAAATTCACAGCATAATTCGTTACAGCTAGAGGGCATAAGACACATTACAGCAAAGCCTGTGTATTAGGCTCTCCCCTGTGATTCTTGAGGCTATCTCTGGTAATAAAAACCTCATCTTGATTTCTTAGCCTTTGTATTGATTTCTGTCGGAGAAGACTTTTTGTAGACAAAGATACCCCTATATTTCTCTGTATAATAAGGGGATCCTTCTCCCTTCTCACCTCTTTTTAAAATTTATTTTAGGATGACACCAAGGGAGTTTTGTAATTTGGAAGCTGTTGGTATGTACAGGGGGTAAAGAGTGGAGAAGATGATGATGTTTTTTTCATATGCAATGCAAAAAACTATATGTGGATTTAGACTAAAATGATTTTGGCCTGGAATAGTGCAGGACATTGAAAAGAAGCCCCCAGCTACACAGTTGCTATATCTTAATACGCAACTCTGTTCTTAATGTAATGGATGGAATCTATGGGAGTCAAGGGATTAAAATCATGACTCAGATGTATGTAATTACAGCAACTGTTACTTTTGGAACATTTGTAGTCCTGCTGTATGAATCGTATGGTTTTCTTAAAAAAAAAAAAAAAAGGCCTGTAGGTTTACTGCATGATTCTTCTGTAAATAAAAAAACCATGAAAAATATCTTTTTCTAGTATGGTGCAGAGGAACATGGCCAAACAGAAAAGTAGAAAGCTTTATGTGACTAATTTGCAAGCCAAATAGGAACAGCTCTACGGAAGTCAGTACAGATAAACAGAAGGATGGATGGTAGGGCTGTGAAATGCAGGGTTGGATCAAAAATATTTTTCTTCTCTGCAATGGGATTGCTATGAGCAACTGAAACGTTTCCATTTAATCTTTTCTTTTGGGTTTTGTTTTGTTTTTTTTTTTTTTTAGAACCTCTCTCCTTAAGAAGCTATCTTGGGCCTTGACGTGACTGAAGCTGTGCCTGTTCCCTTGTGCAGAGAAAGCGGTAAATATTTATAGCAGTTCTTGCAAGTGGAGAAATTTAATATCTGCTCATTGTTTTTGTAATCTAATAGCAGCTGTGCTGAAAGACAATACCTGCTAATTGTATTTCCCAGCACATCCTTCTTCAATTGAAGAATAAAATATGGAAGTTTGGGTTTTTTAGTATGTACAGCAAAATTTATTCAAAAGAATCTTTGTTCCCCTTTTAGCTATCTGTTTATTTAATAGACTATGGAAAATGGTAAACTCTGTCAAAGAGCCTATTTAAAGAATAATTCATAAGCTACATTTAGCTGTTGATCTCTGAGACTGGCTTAGTGGAGAGTCAAAATATATCCTGGCAGGTAATAATTAATGTGAACTTTGACACTTCAGATCTGTTCAGCAGGTCAGGCAGGAGCAGGACACAGCTCCTGCTGGTTCTGCAGTGTCTCTGGCATTCACCACCCGGAAAGCCTGGCTCTGCATGACACACATGCTCCCCATGTGTAGAAATTTGCTGATTTTTTTTTTTTTTTTTAATTTTTTTTTTTAACCTATTTTGGTTGCAAGTGACTATGTCTGCAGGGGAAAATTATTTTGGTCACTTAAACAGAGGCCTCCTGTGAAGGGCAGGATGGCGGGCAGCTCACTCTGACTTCTCTGTCATGTAAATCTCTGCATCACTCAGCTGGACTCAAATGAGCTAAAATATTGGGTGATGTCCAGCCTTTGCTGAAGCTGATGGCAGCTCCCCAACTGGCTTCACTGGGTGCAGAATTTTATCTGCAACACTGCTAAATCACCAGAATATTTTTTATTTTTTTTTTATCAATGAGATCTGTCTAGTCTTGGCTGAAACATGTCTTACTGATTTTTAGACATCATGACAGCCAGTTAATTTAAAAGAAGAGAGTAAGAAGGGAGTAAGATCAAACACACACCACGTCTGTCACCAGCCTCTGTCATCACTTTAACTGCATCTCTTTAACTGTACTTTACAGAAATGGTCTTATTTAGCTTAAAACAGCTTTTTGGATAATTTAAAAAAAAAAAATTCAGATTCAGATGGGTGGGTTGAGGAGCAGCTTGCTCTGGTTATACTACAAGATTGGAGGGAAGCTGTTTTCTCAGCCCATCTCAGCTGCAGCACAACAGTGTGTCTGACTAAAGGCTTGTCTATAAGCAGTGGTGTCATTGATTAACTCTGTGGGGTGTATACTTTAGTCCCATTTAATATAATTACTTGCTTGGGAACAGCACACCTATAAAACTATGCAAGATCAGTTAATGTGGTACTTCTATTCCAACATCTGCTTTAATCTTTGTTAATTTTCAAGTCCAGATGACATTCCAGCCTACTGAACCTGACTAGACCAGACAACTTAGAGGTTAGCTAAAGAACTCCGTAACTCATTTAATCACATATTTATATGCTGGGATACCAACTATGTCTGCTCACAGCCTTGAAGTCTAACCTAAAGTTGGGCCCCTGGGCACATCTGGGATATCAATGTAGCAACAAGGTCTCACCATTTTACCTGTAAGGGCTGCTGAATAAGAAAGCTCAGCATTTACACTCCTCCTTATGCCTTCAGAGAGTTTCGTAGATACCTAAGACTGAGGTCGCTTACCCATGAGGTAGTGAGGGTTTTGATGAACTGCTCATTCAGCCATTCCTCTCCACCCCCCTTGATTTGAATGATGGCTTCAGCTTCCTCCAAATGATCCTTTGGATTGGATAGGCTCTTGGTTGGCTCTGCTGTTAAGTGTCTCCATGGAATTGATTTTACTTCTAATAACGTCTCCTAACTGTCTTTTAAGAGGTTTATGGCTTGGCTTTATTCTCTGGGAGATTGACTCCTCTCTGTTAATCTCCTAGAGAAACATACTTACTGGTTCACACAGTATTTCAGTTAGTTCTCCTCAAGCTGTAGAGTCAAGTTAATTGGACACAACTGACCTATGTTAGGGAATTACTATTAGATGAGTAATATTAAGCAAAGGAAATAAGATCTTTCTGTGCCTCAGAACATGCTGGGAGTTGAAGAGAGCGGCAGGAAGCAGCAGCTCAAGAAGCGTGTGGGCCAGGCCTAAGGAACAGAGTTGATGTAGGGAACAGGGAAGTGTTTTGTAATAAGCAAGGGTTGTAAAGCTGGAAGTTCTTTCTAAAGGAGAGATAGATGGGCTAAAAATATACTGGAGCCTTGAGTGTCTATAAGAGGCAAAAGTACAAGAAAAAAGAGAAATAGGTTGTGGAAGACCTGTGAGAGGGCTGGTTTTGCTTGGGATTTGGTTTTTTTTTCATAACGCTGAACTGTCATATGGCTACCAAAACCTGAGTAAAGTAGTCAAGGAATAAACAAAGCAGGATTCCATCAGAATGCATTTGTTTCCAACTGGAAACTCCATGCTGAAGGCAGGTCCAGTACACTGAAAAAATGCTGAATGATTAATGGCCATGACTAGTCCACAAGACAAATATGAGCTCTGTAACATCATCAAGAATCTCAAAATGCAAAAACACAAAGTGTTTTTTCCAGAGTGGTTTTATGCAGAGTAGCTGAAACATTGCTGCTAAATCCTGGACTTTTGGGTTCTGTTTCCCAGTTTTTTCATAGAAACCCACTGTATGGGATCAATCCTGGGGAAAAAATACCTGCATCTTAAAGCCATCCTATTAACAGTAGTACCGTGTTAAAACTGCCAGTTTCAAAACTTCTTTGGCTAAAGTAAACTTCATGAGAGAACTATAGGTGTCAGCACTCAGTTTAAAAATGTGTAAGTATGTGCTTAACTCTACTGAGACGTGAAGTTTCACTGAGATCAGCAGTGCTACTGAAGTTAAGTTATATTTGGAGGAGTGTCTTGAAGGTCAGGCCTCCAGTATGAAAGTACTTCAGATTCATATTGGCTGCTGGCTAATACCAGTTGCAGGCACCTGGATTGCGGTACTGGTGACGTGATGTGATTTGCTATAGCAAATAATTGTACTTCTAGCTCACGGAAGACTGCGTTCTTGCTTAAACCTTACGTGTTCAGACAGGGATGAAAGTCAGTGTTCCTAGACTTTAAGTATGGCTCTTATAATTACAAAGCTGGAGCCCAAGCAAATGTGCCATGTGAATGTGTCCCCACTTTAATACCTGTAGACCTGATTTTGTAGGGAGTCTTTCAAGGTGCACCTCTGATCCCTGCTGGACTGTGCAAGGAGGGATGCTCTAATCTGGTTTCCCCAGTTTGGAGTCCTGTTGCTCAGAAACTTAGCTCTGCAGCTGGGATTGGGAGCACCACTCTAAGATGGACTTTGCAGCTTGTAAGACCTGCAAAATCAGGCTCCTTGGGGCAAATGGATTTATTAAGGGACAAGTGTTTATCTCCGCTCACCGGTTCTCAATGAAACACTGGCCAATCTGATCCTGGAGAGCTTCCTTGATGTGAAGACCCTCTGTTTCTCTCAGCCTGTCCTTGACGAATACCTCCTCGTGTCTCTCCTGGACCTCAACTTGCAGGGCATTTACTTGCCCAGCATGCATTTGTGAAATATTTGTTGCCATCAAGTGAGGAGGTAGGCTCTGAAAATGACAAGAAAAGAAAACAAAAGCTATCAATTAAAAGAGACTTTAATATAAACTGGAATGCCAGGTTGACAGTGAATCCAAACTTAAGCCTTAATTTATTTGCAGGAAGCCAGGAAAAAATGCCTGTGCTCATAAAAAGTGCCTGGATGCACACAATGGTCTATTGTTAGTGTTTTGGCATTAATTAACAACATTGCAATGTACAAAAACAGCCTTTCCAGCGTGGGATCCTGGGATCTCAATGAGACAGGTGAGAAAGCTGCTGTTCTGCAAATGCCAGCTTTATCCATGTCAGAAGGGTGCCAGAGATTTTTTTAAATTGAATTCTCAAATGTTTGGACTTCCCATTGGTACTTTTTAATTAGCCAGTATTGTGTTTAGTTTGTTCTCTTAAATTTTTATATGGGATGCTTGGTCACTGATTTCCTGGTATTTTGTTGCAGCTGGCCATAGTCCTTTAGGAAATCAACTTCCCTTGAGGAACAACAACAACAAAAGAATAAACAGCCACCTAAACATGGTAATAAAAATCATAGCTCCCCAAGTTTCCCATGATTTGATAACCTTGGCAAGAAGGGCTTCCAAGCCAGTTTAAAGTCTTGCAATAGCTTCTGCTTTGTGATTGATTCTACATGTGTAGCCTGAGAGAGGAAAATGAAAGTCTTTCTGGTATGCAAATACAGAAGCATGAAAAATACCATCTGTGTGGGTGGTCTTGAAACTTTGGGCTTTTCTTTTTTTTTGAGTTTGCAATGGTTGATATAGTCATGATGTTCCCAGTGTTCTATGAGCTACTGCTACCTTGTAAGTGTTGAGAAAAATCTAGTTTAAAACATAACTTGTAAATTAGCTTTGGGGTGTGGTTTTGTTTTTTGGGGTTTTTTTTTAAATTCTAGAACAAAATATTTTCCCCAAACTTGGAAAGTACTCATGTTGTCTGACTGTATTTCAAATTTAAGAATGGAAGAGAGGAGAAAATATCATAATCTATTTTTGTAATATGGTGTGTTTTACTCTTCAAAGTGACTGTCTGACATATAGGTGGCAGCATATGTGAACAAAAGCTTAGGACTGTTGATTTCCATGAAAAGAACCTATACAATTCTGCCCTGGGTTTCAACCTTCATAATACATAGAAATTGTCCTTAATCAGCACATCTCAGACTAATTTAGTAATGTGTTCTCCCTGCTCTGCTGATGTATTTTCTAGTGTGCTCCAAGCCCTAATTTCAGAGGTCTCCCTCAAAGACAAAAAAAAAGCTTCTATCAGAGGTTTGGTTAGCTTATATTTAAGATCTGTTATTCAGTGTTTTTCCATGCTTCGACCAAGTTCCAAAAATCACTAACAAGTGCCAAGCAAATTTGGTTTCAGAACGTACACAGCGGGCCCCACGTGCTCGCCAAAGTAAGCATGGAGGCTCTGCTCAGGAAAGCAATTTACTGCCTTCCCTGCATCTGCGATGTGTGACTCGCAACATGCACAAGGAATTGGTCAAGGCCACTGGTGAGAAAATATTTGGGAGGAAACAAGAAGGCTGCTGCAAGGCAGCTGCACATGCTCTCTTTCTGAATACATGACCCAAAATGTCACCTTCCTCCCCTCCTGCCTCCCCCCTCCCCAAAGTGCTACCTCCAGTCAAGTTTCAGTCTCCTCAGAAGTGTTTTCTATCTCCACCTTCATCAGCATCTATTTCTAAGCATGGCACAACTAATCGAACGCTGTATCTGGATTTAACCTTTATCTGCCTTATTACACAAACCTCAGAACAGCCAATGGGATCATGCTTTCTCAGGGCTCATTTGGAAACCAGAAGAGCACTTAATGTCTGCTTCCCAGATTGAGATCTAGAAACAAGATCCACTGCCCTCAGACAGGTTCCGACTCAACTTTTGTTTCATTAAATGTAGCACAATCTGAGCAGACACTGCATGATGTGCAGAGGGCAATCTACTAGATTTCCAGACTAGAAGCTCACCAGGGAAAGCTGAGGGAGGGCTGCTTCATTTAGAAATGTTTTCCAGAATTTCTTTCTGAAGATATGCAAGAAGGGGTAAGGGGAAAAAAAATCTGGGAGCACAAGAAAGGGGACTGAACGAGTATTTCTATGATCAAAGGTAGTTGTGGTAAATGATCATGATGTCTTGCTGAGTGGCAGAAGGTCCCCTGCTTCTTGTCTCTTTTGGGAAGTGACAGGTTCAGTGCTCAGGCCTAGACAACAACGTGTGAGGAGCACACTGCCATCTCCATCTGTAAAGATGCTGATGTGCAGACAATAGAGAAAGACAGGTTCCTCTACAAAACACGAACATTTAAGGGTAAAATCTCATGAAACTGCTCATCAGATCAACAATTTATTTGTGCTAGTAAGGAGCTGGTCCCCCTCCATCCGAACTGCTGGATGTGTGGTCCCTCCCTTCTCCTGCATAGGCTCAGGCACTTACCTGAGCAGTTCAGCTTTCTAAGAAGTGGAAAATAATCCCTTTTATCTCTTTCTTCACCTCCCACCTCCTCGGGTTGTCTCCCCATATATGAGGTGAATTGGCCAGTCAAGGAGATAGCTGAGGGCCAGGGCTGTAGCAAGGGAAGTTGTGGGTGAGCACAGGACCAGAACAATGCGGACAGCATGACGGCCTGAGCAGCAGCACAGATGGGAGAGCTCCTCTTTGCTCTCTCTGAACCTTTCCTCTGCTCAGCTTCTCCTCTGAACAGCTGTCTGCTGAGTCCTGAGGGAGCCTTTGATGACCAGCTATTTGTCATGGTGAATTTACTACTGGCGTATTTTTCGTCAGTACCAAAGCCAGATGAGGTAAGAACTGTTTGAACTGGCAAGAATGTGCCCATGTGAGCAAGACCAGGAGCAGGAGATTCTTATCTGTAAGTGAATTAATACAGACCACATCTACACTTGGAGTCGAGTCATGAAGCTGGTGTGGACAGTGTCCAGGTAGCTCTAAACCAGGTGGCTCAGATGCTGATAGCAACAAGGCTACAGAACATGCTCTGGTTGGCAAAATACAAGCAAGTCCTGAGTAAATATTTGTGCAGCTACCTGTCTGAGCATCATACAGTTATCAATGTATCTGCTGATACTAGTTAGCGGCACTCAATGCCCAAAGGCTGGAGTACAGACATAACCTTGAAGAACAGCTTATGAAAAGAAGGTCTGTTATATCTGCCCTTTGTATTTTTCATTTTTCTTTTCCAGAGACTGTTTTTACTACAAGAAACCCAAAGAAACAGGAAGCCCTGCTATCAACAAGTCTACCTACCCACTTTGGGTAACTCACTAAAGAAAGGAATGAAAGAGAACAGGGTAAGTGACAGGACTGTAGTCTTATTTGACTCTCTTTCCAATGCAATTTATTTGTTGTTATTAATATTTTCTAAATTAAGGTATATGGAAAAGGGTTTATTTACTTAGAGGAAAAGGCCGTTGTCAATGTGAAATGTGCTGTTGCTTGATTGCTTCCATTGCTGGGAGAGAGGAGCTGGTTCAGACCTAGGCAGCCAGATAAGCTGGGGAGGAGGGTAGGTATTGGAGAGGACCCACCATGATAGGATGACATGGCAGGCACAAAAAAACCCTTGACCCGAGAGGGAGTCCGTGCTGCCCGGCAAGTTGTTGTGATGAGCAGCAGGGAGACACGTTAATAAAAAACCACATCCTTTTAAAGTTGGCCTAGCAGTGGATAAACAGTTGCCAAACCAGAGAGGGGCGGCTCCTGTCATGCAGAAACTTTGGCAGTAATGTGTTCCAGCTCAGATGGGTGAGGGAGAGCATGAAATGAATAGCAGAGCTGGCTGTGATAAATGAGGAAACAGTAAAAGAACTCACATGTACGTGGGCTAACAAGTTAAATGGAGACTATCTCAAATACAGCTTCCTTGGCCTATAAGAACTGATCCAAGTGTGAATGATCAAGGAAAGGAATTGGTTGGTAAATTATCAGTAGGGAATAAGAAGATGAACTAGATAGAAGTTAAACATGGAAGTGAATTTAGCAACATAACCTAAAAACAGAGACATCAGCAGCAGGAGCTTCAGAAGAGATGTAACGAGATATTCAGAGGATGTAATTGTACTATTATTTTAGCTGTCACTTCTCTACAATTTGTTTTATAGAATATGCCTTTCTTTTGTGAAGTAAAAGACAAACTGAAGAAAGAAAATGGAGTCCTTGGGTACCTATATGTATGGTATGAAATGTCTTAGACTATTACAACACCTTAGAACTCAAGCAGGCTATGAATAGCAAAGGTGATATGAATGACAATGCCCTGATGTGCTCCCTTATCAAGGAACAGACTTCAGATGTATGTATGTCTGAAAAGGCTTTGGCCATCTGAGGATTCAAGAGAAAATAGCAGTGAAATGGCAGGAGGAGCGTGAGAGGATGGTTTCAAGCAGCTCCAGCAGGAATGGCTCCATGGCGGTCACTCTTTGACCTGTGCCTTCCAGTATTGCAGATCAACTTCCCATGTGTCCACATTCTTGTTCTGGAGCTCTAACGAGTTATGCTGAGACCATATAATGAGTGCTGCTTTTAGAGCCCTCTATACTTAACGTGTGTGTTAAGGAAGACAAAAACCAATTTATTTCTAACATCATTTCTCTCAGCGCCTCTAATGCTTCTGCTTCTGAATCAAAGGGAGGCATTCTACACTGAGACACTAATAAATAGCTTTTCTTTGGGGGAAGAAGCATTTTCCCATCTTTAAAAAATTTCTTTGGCCATGTGAAATTCAAATTTGTTAACTTGCCCTACAAAAAGCAACTCATTTAGAAACAAATTGCAAATATTAGATGGAGACAGTGAACTTGATAATGCGGTGCTGCCACATCAGTCGTAGAATAATGCATCTTAATGAAGGCTTCCCATGTGAATAAACCATTATATTTACAAGCTTTTCACAGTTAATGACCCAGAACTGGATAACGAAACTCACATTTTTAGTGTGGTCCTCTGTCAGCAAAAGTATACATATTAATAATTGATGTTGCTGTAAAAATAGGCCATAATATGAAGATTCCCGAGTTTGTGGGGAAAATAGGACTACATGGTCCATTAACTTAAAATGCTTATCTAATGTTTGATGGGCTTTGTCTTTAAAATCCTTGTTTAAATTAATAAGACAAAATGGACATTTGTCTAAAAGAGAATATTATTCCATCTCATCAGTCAGGAGTATGTTGATGAGAGCGCTGTTAGAATCTTCTCTTTGGGAAGAAGGAGTAAAGAACAGAGTTTAGGCTTTATGAAAGCAGAAGACCCACCAGCAGAAGGAAGGAAGAAGTTCCCTATGCCTCCCAGGTAAAGCCAACGTGATGAAAGTCTCTTTACCCTTTTCAACTTGGAAACTCAATTGCACATACGACTCTTTCCTAGGTTGCCTTTCTGCTTAGTCAGCTCGATGGCTCTTCCTAACGCAGCCGGCTTTATTGTTCATTATAAAACACTTAGAGGTGTGCAGCCTGGCTGAACATGCTTAAGGCTACAGCTCTACATCGAGGAGGCACCACGCTGTGGAACTAACTGCTCTTCAATTGTTCCATTATGACTACATTTAGATGGGGAGATAGTCTTCATTTTGATGAAATAAATACATTTCATTTTAACTTTCCGTTTGAAGGCTAACATTCAGATTGTGCCTGAAAGGTAGATTTACTGAAACTTTTATTACTGGGTACTTAATTTAGGACACCACCTTTTCTATAGACCTGAAGCGGCACAGCTGAAACACACACTACGTGGTTTTATGGGGCTTCTTCAGTCAGTGTTCTGCTACAGACAGTAGTGCCCGTGATTGTGATCTGTCAAAAGATGTGCTCGTTGTGTAGCATTTTGCTCTAGATTGCTTATTTTCGGTACTACTATAGTTTACTTCTCTGAAGGGCTTTATTTCCCAAGCAAAGTAAGTATTTTTAAAGTAAGCAGATTTAACAGTCGCTTATGATCGTGGAAATTTTTTTACATTTGGACTACACAGGCGAGTGACTCCTTATTAGTAGACTGCAAGAATTTACCACCTAAGCAGTTGGGATCCTGTTCTTCACTTATGACTGTTATTCTACTGAATTTTAACCTGTGATCCAAGTTATCTTAAAAAATTTGCTATAGGAGTTAGCTACGTTCTTGCTTTCTCGTTTCCTCAACGTATATTGTCTGGCTGTGGGGAAAAAGTGTATTTTAAAGAAGCCTCTTTGTCTTTTGAGGACTGTTCATATAGGTTCCACAGTACACAAATGGTGATAGCCACATCAATTATATGGCTGAATTCCTAAATTAGGCACAAAAAAGAAAGAACTAAGCAAAATATATTGCATTCATTAAAGCTTCCCTACTCTATGATTCACTTCAATGGCTTTGCCAATTAAAGTAATTGTCATATGCATTCAAACAAAGCATTTGTAGTAAAGAGGTCTTGTTAGAAAAACATGGGAAATGGCTGCTTTATAGATTTGTATTATACATATAGAAAAAAAATTGACATGCAGCACTTTTTTAGTAAGATGAACAAAAATATAATGTGGGAAAAAAATTATATTCATGACCATATAAGTTTATATAATTTTGTTTATGTTTATTTCTGATATTATACCTGGTCATGCTGTCAGACTTCTACTGAAAAATTACAAGTACGTTTTGGCCTCTGAAAGGCAGTGATTTCATTGTTAGTGTGATTCCAGCCAATGAAAGCTGAATTATTTAGCGGGCTTCTTGCTTCCCAGAGTCTTTCTATTTCACGAATAAGGAGGTTTAAAATTTCTATTGAAAACAGGGCAGATTAGTTATCACTACTTGTATGTGTATATAAGACTGGTGAAATAGCCTGTAACTTTGTGCTGACATCTAAACATTATCTAGGTTGCAAGTAAAACAAAAAGCTCATTTTAATCTTATGGTTGATAAAAGCAGGCCTGGTGTGTAGCACTACTGTAACCGCTCACTTTCGAGAGCTGAAGAAATATTTTAAATTTCACTTACAGGGTTTGCAGTTTGTTAAATCCCATATAATTATTTATCCATAGTCTATAATGTTTACATAAAAGGCTATTCTGGGAAATGCTAAATTTTTTTTTTTTTTTTCTTCTGTCTGGATGAAATGAATTATATTTATCAGGAATTCAAAGAACAAGGAATGTTTGGCAGACTGTTTTCTCAGATATAAATAAAAGCATTACCCAAGACAACATGCCTAAATTAGGGTATGTTTCAAAGAGGTAAGAAGGAGAGAATATTTTTTCTTAATTTAAGACTACACAGATCTTTTCATGTGAAAAAGGTTGTAGAGGAAGGAAGAATGGTGGAAAATAGTATGTGAGAAAATCATAGACTGGAATGTATTGTGCTAGTAATTCTTTGGTCAGGGCTGAAATTATGGGGTGAGAGTCATGGAACCATAAATCCATAGATGTATCTGTGAGACAGGAAGGCGTTCATGTGTGTGTGTACCCGAAGCATGCAGGGCTCAGTTCTATAAATTGTTTAAGCATTGGCTCCAATGGGATTGATTACTTGTGTTCATTAAGTGAAAACATGAGTGAGGGGATGTCCAGGCCTTCAGAGTTCTCCTGCCTCAAAGTAGCAACAGTATGTTGAGCTCCTAGATTGGGATGAATTTTGTCTGGTCTTTTTCTGTTCCTTGTTCCTAAGATCCTCCTACCCTCCCATAAATCAGTCTGATTGCAAACTGTTTATTTTATGTTTAAAACCAGCTTTTCCTCTTTCCAGTAGCCTGTGTTCTGAGATTGTAAGTATAACTTCCTGCAGGGTCTACCTCGTTAGGAGAGTCTGTCAGGGAGAGCACTGAGCGGAGATCCATTATCAGGCTTGGGCCGTTTTTGCACCACCCTGAGACAAAGCGGTTGCCGAAAACCAGTTTGTGCATCTGGTTACACCAGGTCGATAGCTAGTTTGCACTGCAGCAAAATGAAACAATCACAGCAACTTCTGACTGGAGTGTTTAATGCCAGGAAAATTACATATTCCAGGAGCAGGCAAGTGTGAGTATGTACCAGTTTAAAAACTGCAAATATTGGGCTGTAATGGTAAAATAGTCCAAGCAAGGAGAAACACAGCTTGTTTGGACAGCACATGCGTGTTTTAAAGACAACATAATGTGTTTTCTTGCAATGTGAATGTGGCTGGTGTGGCTTAAACACAGGTTTATGCCTGGAACGTGGGTTATGGTGGTCATGTTGGAGCTGGTAGTAAAGAGCGTTGCTGTAGCAATGTGAAGAAGATCAGGAAACAGGTCAGGATACAGTTATCAAGATAGATGTGCACTTAGTGAGGCCGACTTCTCTTTCCAAATTAAACTAGGACTGCAAATTGTGATTTATCAGAGATTCAGAAAAACATGTGCTGAGGGAATCATGCTCTTTCTGCAATTAAGCTTTAATAAATAGTAATAATAAAGAAGCTTTACTTTTGAGCCAAGAAAAATCTCAGGAACATAAGCTTCTACTCTGTCATCAAGCAAAAGATGAAATAGAATCAAATTCCAGAAAAGATACATAAATTTTTCTGAAGCAAGTAGACAGTAAAGAAAATAATACTGAATTAAGTAAAGGACCAGACAGTTCTTGGTTTTTTGCGTGTATTTACGTATTTTTTAGGCCAATGCAATTGAACTTTTTCAAAAATCATTACTCAGAACTTCAAATGGACTAGTTCTTTTTGTAAAGCACTCTTTATATGAAAGTATAACATAGACATTTTAAAGCCAGCTATAATTATAAGAGAAATTATATTTATTGCAGTAAAAGTCAAGTCTCCTTTGGGATGGACTTGGAGTAATGGATGGCTAGGTCTTCTAATTAATCTAAGTCGTGCAGCATTAGAAAAGCAAATTCAACATATTTACACATGAAGATCTGTGGTCATTTTTTAGAAGGCTGATGTGATCATACATCAAAGGGACTTGACCTTTGGAGCTCACTGCCTATCTATCAGCGTGAACCAATGTTGGCTTGCCACTCACTTCCTTTGGAGACCACGGAAGGGAATGCAGCGTGAAAAGTGAAAGGGAAACACAATTGGGGAATATAAAAACACTAGAAAGATGAACAGATATATTTTTTTATTTAGAGGTATCCATTTTTTTCCCTACATCCTTTGATTATGTACTTGATAAAGAGTAATGAGTCTAAGTGCAGAGTTGCAAACATAAATTCTCTTGCTCCTAAATGGAGGTCAGGAAATGAATATAGTACATGTGTTTGGTTTTAATTCCCTTCATCCCTATGTTCATATAGATTTCCTCCCCATAAACTAGGATATTTACATCCCAGTTACCAGTTACTCCTACCATCGACCACCATGAAAAGAATGCTTGGGTGTGAACCCTCCAATAACTGGTACCAAACTTAAACTTCCTTCATAAGGCTCTGGTTTTAAGAGTCCACAGAAACTGTCATGGGATTTTACAGGAAACGAACCCTTGTTTTGCAAAAGGTGTAGTTTCTAATTAATTTTCAGTACATCCCAAGTAGTCGCCATTTTTAGGTCTGCTCTAGTTAAAACCTCTGGGGAATTTTGTCTGCAACAGAGGCAGAATCAGCACCCAAAGCTCTGTTTAGTTATGCTGGCCATGCATGGTAATGACCAGCAGATACTAAAGGCAATAATCCATAAGGTGTTACTTGTATTCAGTGTGGCAAAGCTTAGGCAAGTGTACATGTTAGTTCCTAAAGATAAGTTTTTAAGGTCATTCTTAACTGATGATGCATGTTTGTCAGACGTATGCTATAGGCACAATTAGTTTCCATAAACCTATAATGTAGCTAAGGGCAGTTTCATTGCTGGGCAAGAAAATAATCCAAATTGTCTGGGAGAAGCAGAAAGTGTATTTTAATTCAAAATTAAATGGTTAGTTTAGAAATTAATCATTTAAGAACTGTAGAACATGGAGGTATGAATAAGCTTGCTAAATGTTGAGCAGTGATAAATGTTTCTGTAACACGGTGCTGTGAAGTAGCTTCACTAGAAGTTGTACAAGGGCTTGGCTACTGTAGCTGGAGAGCTGTGGGGCTTGATACCTGTTAGTACCTAATGAAGGCACCTAAAGAACTGGTGGTGGCCAAAGAAAATGTGAAGCGTAAAGAGTTTATCCTTTTCTGCAGGTACTTGCTAGGAAGAAAGATGGTGCTGGGAGGAGATGTACCCTCTCGAAGCATGGGAGGAAGAGGTTCGTTCTGGAAAAGGTATTTTCATTATTCTCATTTGCCCTATGTGATCTAATTGACCACGGACAGCTGCTCCCCACCCTGTTATTTTGCAGTACGATGTGAAGAATATTTTGATTATTTCTATATGGACCTATGGAAATACCTACGTATTAATATGGCAGTACTCATGTCCTCTTTCCCTACTTTTGTGGTACGTATGCAGTGGCTTGCAAAGGGGTGGGAGAAGATGGCTTTGCTGCTTTAACTGTACTCCAGGAACAAGGCAGCACAAGTGTCTTGGAATTATGGATTAAAAATTGATTAACCCAATGTCCTTGCTCTGTCTTGCCTGGGTCAAATTCCCTAGAACCCAGGGTAAATTCTACACTGCCTGTTTCCACATCTGCCACAGACATTGGACTATGTATATATAGCACAAAAGCACACAGCAGAAGACAAATTGTGCTACTTCTGTGCCATCTATCATTGCAGTTTCATTCTGTATTCCTTAGAGAGTCTTTTTAAAATAGGAGGAATCTTAGAAATTAATTTCTCATCTTCTACTAAATTACAAAAGTCTGAAGAACAAACAGACTGTGGCATTTTATATTCTCTAGGCAGCACTACTTACCATTCCCAGAAATATCATTTCCTCTTCTCTCATTTTCTCCGTTTTTTTGCGCTGGATGTATCCACGGCAAACCTGAATCGTAAACAAAACTCTAATGAGATAAATGGGCCTTGTTACAGCTTCCTTTTCTGTGGCAGACACAGGAAAAAACAAATAGAGGAAGGAAAGGCACAATATACAATTGAAACTATTACTCTTTAACAGGTTGCCATCTGATTATTTTTTTTTAAACAAAATCTGAGGTTTGTTATCCCCTCATGCTGGTTTAGCTTCTAAATACAACAATATCAGGGTATAAAAATTCAAGCTGGTATCCCAGCTTGAATTGTCTGAATTATTCATGTGTAAGGATGACTTCTGGAATCTGGCAGCAATCTGCCTTTGTCATCGTTTCAAGATATGGAATGAACTCTTTCCCTGGAGATCACAGGAAAAGGCAGGAATTCTCCAAGATGTACTGGATTCCAGTGGGATGACAGAAAGAGCAACTAAGGTCATAAAAATCAGAATGGAAAAACAACACTTAGGTTATAAAGTCATCCTGCTTTGTCAGTACAGAACTCTTTCTATTGAACTCGCATCGAGGGTCCTGTGTCATTTTAAGTGTATTAAATGATGTATTTCACCTTGCTAGGCACCCTGAAAGTTATTGTTTCAGAATGCTTCCTATCCTGAGCTGTGTTTCTGTCGATTGCTGGTCTTCTGAGCAAAGCACTGTCAGCTGCTTCTGCCAGAACTGCTGTTAAATGAGAGATTTCACCTTTTGAATGCAAGTGGCAGCAGCATCTGGACTTGGACCCATCTCAACCTGATGTTTAGTTTGTCTCTTGTCTTCAAGGTAAAGTTGCTTCATGAACACTGCTCGGCACCGGCCTTGGCGAGCCCGTTCTGCAACCTGGATCAATTTAGCAGCTTCTTCAACTGTCATGATCTCGACAGGTTTCTTCAACAGCACAGCCAAAAAGAAATGGACAAAGCAAAGTATTAGAGTTGCATGTTTTGTTAATTGCTCAGAGAAACACAGAACGGTGCGGGTTGGAAGGGACCTCTGGAGATCATCTCATCCAACACCCCCTGCTCCAGCAGGGTGCCCAGGATCACAGTGCCCAGGTGGGTTTGGAATCTCTCTAGAGAAGGAGACTCCACAGCCTTTCTGGGCAGCTTGGTTTGGAGTCCAACACTCTCCCAGGAAAGAAGTTTTTCCTCAGAGGTTCAGATGGAACCTCCTGGATTCCAGTTTATGCCCGTTGCCCCTTGTCCTGTCACTGGGCACCACTAACAAGAGTCTGGCACAATCCTCTTGACCCCTATGGGCCCTTTAGCTATTGATCAACATTGATAAGATCCCCTCTCAGTCTTCTCCAGGCTAAACAGCCCTAGGTCTCTCAGACTTTCCTTGTTGCATAGATTCTCCTGTCCCTCAGCATCTTTGTAGCCTCCGCAGGACTCTCTCTAATAGTTTCTTATCTCTCTTGAACTGGGGAGCCCAGAGCCAGACACAATACTCCAGAGGTGGCCTCAGTAAGGCAAAGTAGAGGGGGAGGAGAACCTCCTTCAACCTGCTGGCCATGCTCTTTTTCGTGCATCTCAGGGATTATTTGCCTTCTTGGTCATGAGGGCACATTGCTGGCTCATGGGGATCTTTTTGTCCCCCAGGACTCTCAGGTCCTTCTCTGCAGAGCTGCTTTCTAGTAGGTCAATCCCTCACCTGTATTGGTGCAGGGGGTTATTCCTCCCCAGGTGCAGGACTCTACTCTTGCCCTTGTTGCACTTCATCAGGTTCCCCTCCACCCACGCCTCTGTACTGTCCAGGTCTCACTGAATGGCAGTTACCTCAGTTAAAAAGTTTATGCAAGAAGGTAATTTGTTGTTTCATTTTCTAAGACAAAAAAAATCCCTGTCACAAACAGCAGAGACTCCTGTCTCAGGGCCATCCTGCAACATCTTGGAAGTTTGATATTTTGCAAGATGTGTTTTTCTGAGGACCTTTAAGAGAAAGTGAACCTGATGTGTTGATGTGTGCCAAGGAAAGCCTGATACTATGGTGGGAAGCAAGAATGGCTCAGTTTTGCTTATGCATCCTGCTGAACTTTATCCATTTGAGAAAAAAAGATATAAAGAACCATAGGACTTTGTCCTACTAAAGTTCTGAGCCAGCCCAGCTCAAGTAGAAGAGGTTTGGGGTAAAATATATCAGAACAGTGCAGCTGGGGAGTGGGACTCTGCTCTCACTCCTGAACTACTGTTTACCCCTCATCCTCCCCAAAGAAAAGCAGAATTATTGTCCTTTTTTGACATTAATCTCATGACTAGAGACAGGTCACGTTTAATGCTTCTCTATATATTGTGTGGAGCTCCCTGCACTTTCAGCAGGGCTCTCCATAACAAAATTACACAGAAGGACAAACAAGCGGCAGAGGAGCCTCTTCTGATGAACTCCACTCTTTTTATGTTAAACTGTTTTAACAGCACTGCTACAGACAGTGGTCTGTTACACAGCAGTCAGAATTTCTCAAGTGTACATGGCTTGCTACAACACATGCAGAAGTGCTAACAACTGTCTAGCAATCCCAGTCATGACTGAACTTGAAATGCAGCATGGGGCACTGGACTCGTACTGTGTGAGATTAATTTGTATTTATTGAACACTGTGCCTCTCTTGCAGCATCCTGGCCAAGGAGACCTGGACCCTGTCAGAGTCTGGAGATCCCAGGTGAGCTAGCTGCACACAAGGTAGTCTCATCTGTTATGGATGCCACACTGAAAAAGGGTGAGAGCAGAACTGTGAGTGATAAAAAGGCTTCAAGGTGTAACAGACTGAATTAGAGAATCTCCGCAGACCAAAATCAGACTACTAGAAGCCCAGAGAATTTACCCAGAGATTTACTGTGGAGGCCGAGGGCTGTAGATGCCCATTAAAGTAATCTAGGAGAGAGCCTGCACTCTGTCTCTGCAGACCGCTGCTGTCTGGTGGTGTTTCCTTCCCTGGGAACCTTCCCTTTGTTGCTTTATGGGATCAATATGCAGATTTCCCTCACCAGCACAATTCCTGGTGGAGAATTCAAGGGTTGGGACTAAGTGGTCTGATCAGGCCTGTCTCTTATGGCTATAACATCTAAGAGTCTAAGTCACCCAGATGTGTAGGCACAGTTGTTTATTCCAGGGGGTTAGCGATGATTGCTTGTAGGTAATGCACCATCTCCAAAAGGTCAAAAGTGTATCAAATCCAGAACAATCTGCACTGGAGTGCTCGTGGCCTTCTCTGTAATGACTTTTGCTCTGCCAAAACTCGATTTTCTGCTCCTCCTAGCAGCTGCAGCACTCTAGCTGTACAGAAGAGACTGCTGTCATTGTTCAGAGGTTATAAACAACAGAATGCTAACACTCGGGCTGACCTGAACTCTGTGTTTTGCTGGTTCCAGTTAGGAATCCTGGTTGGGTAAAACTGAAGCCCAGCTTGATTTCAGTAGGACTAATTATGTGATGAGATTTAGCTGAATAAATAAAACACCTACTAAACTCGGCCAAAGCACTGCATTTTCTCTGACCCATTATAAAGCAGTATAGATTCACTTTAGTCTGAACCAGACTCAGGGTGTGGCTGGATATTGTTTGACAGGAAAATTTTGTTATTTTCTGTTTAAGTCTTATCTGTAAAGACACTATTACTTCCTAACTGCTATAAAGTACTTTTCACTTCAGTGGCTTGTGTTCAGACACACGTGGCTATCAACTAAAAAAGCTGAGCATTCTATTTATGTAGGTATGCAATTTGCTTACCTGTGTTTGCAATCCAGCATCAAGCAGAATCTGATCAAGGATTTTCTCCCTTTGCTGCAGGACTCCCAGCCTTTCTTTAATGAAATACCTTGGGATAGGTATTTCTAAGTCTTCCTAAAAGAAGAAATAGTCATGAGATGCTTTTTCAAACTACATTAAAATCACATTACTTATCAGACACCTTTGCAAAGCAACTAAATTGGACAGAGATTGTTGAGTATTTTGGAGTGTTGGGGAATTTGACCTCTGTAACAGCTGCTGAGCTGTTATTTTGCAATTACTTAAAGCCTAATTCAATGAAAACAAATAAATCAACCCAGTTTCTGAACCATGGCAGCCCAGAAATCTTTTTTTTTTTTTAACAAAATGGCTTAATTATATTATTAAACTATTAAAATACTTGGCAGGGTTGCTGGAAATTGAAATATTTCCACTGAATCGAGTACCTCTGGTTGTATTATCACCTTACTTCTTTCTTTAATCAACATGAAAAATAGATCTGCTCTCCTGGATTTTTTTTTTAACCACTTAAGGAACCAAAGCACAAATCTGTTTGTCTACAGGTATTTCTAGCTACAGACAAACTGTCGCTGTCTGTGACTGTGATACCTGTCACTTCTCAGGTGTGATTAGAAGTGGCTTTCTTTACTTGTTACCACCATTAAAAAGATGTAACTGATTCATATTTCTACTGATTCTTCTCCTACAGAATTCCATTCTTGTTGAGAAATGAAAAAAGATAGGCAGACGAAAAAAACCCTCCTCAAAAGTTAAGATGCTGCCGAGTGACATAACCTGTCCTTTGCACTGAAGACTGGACACAATTCTTCAAGAACAATTGCTGGCAAATATATTGCTTTGGGGGATGGAATGTGTCATCATAGGTCTGGTTTGTGCTGGTGCCCTGTCTTCCATAAACTGTTTCGAGAATATCTAGAAATTCTCCTCAAGCAAAGGACAGAAGGAGGGATGAGGGGGAGACAAGCAGCAGTTACCCTGTTGTGCTACTCGTGAGTAGTTTCACAGTCAAATTAGACAATAATTTGACCCTGACTGTCTGTGGAAACTTGATCTTTTTGCCCAAGGAGCCTCGGACAGGCACAAGACTTGATGCTGCACTATCAGTGCTCTCTGTTCTGTCTGCTATGGAAGCTGATGGGCTTTGACCTGCTCAGGAGCACTTTTGACTTGATCCTTTGTAGCCTCCGTGCCAGCTTTGGTGCAGACAGATACAGAGGAGAAAAGCGCTAGCTATAAAGAACAAGCATTGTTACTGCCCTGACACAGGCAGATGGCAAGTGTGCTGCTTGCGAGCTTTAAGGCCTTCCAATTTCTAGAGCAAGAATTTGCAGGGAAGGCTGTGGCCAATGCAAACAGCCCCTGTGAGCTGCCAACTTAAAGATTTCATTGCTAATTCCCACAGTTGCACATTGTGCACAGCAGGAGATCCCTATTACGGCAGCATAAGAAAGTTACCAAGTAGGACTGTGTTCATGCCTGTTGATTTTACCCATGCTCAGGTCTGGTCTGCTACAGTTTCTAAATATTCCTCTTGTTAAGTTCCCTGCTTGCACCTTCCCCCATCCTTGATTGTCCGTGGAAATGATTATATGTTGTATTTTAAGAGTACAAATCACTCTAGGTTGGATTGCAAACCTGGCTGTCTTTAGGAATAAGAAATCAGGTGGTTTGTCTGGACACCCTCAAATAGGATGAGAGGGCTCTTAGGCTGTCAGGCAGCACTGCAAGTCAGGCAGTGTAGGGGTGATGAGCACCTCTGATTGCCTAATGACAAGTGATTCTGCACTGTGACTTTTACTGACTGTAATGATGAGATCAAAGCTGTAATCCTGGGGCAGAAAGGAGTGGGGAGTAGGGAGCCTGCTTCTCTTCATAAACTCTTTTTTTTTGGGCCCAGCATTGTGAAGTTAGGCTTGTCATGTTTATCTTCAAGTCAAATTTGCAGCTTTTTAGCCACTCCCGGCTCCACATGGGATTTGCATGTCCAAATACCTTTATGATTACCCCAGACAATGGAGTGACTGAGTGTTGGAAGGCGACCACACAAAAACATGAGGCACAGAACTGAAGAAAGATGAAGCTTGGCCTTACGGTGACATAGTAAAAAGTACGTAATATCATTGCCTAAGATATAAAATGAGACTACTCTGTTGTTTTCTCTGCCTACAATCCTGCTGGATTTTGGCCCGTGATAATACAGGGAAAGGAAGGACTGGACAGATACTTTCTGGGCAGATTCTTTATGAAAGAGAAGTTATTTATCAAGTACGGGACAGTAATTAGAATCATAGAATTGTTTTGTCTGGAAAAGACCTTTAAGATCATTAAGTCCAACCATTAACCCAGCACTGCCAGATCACCACTAACCTATGTCCCTCAGCATCACATCTACATGGCTTTTAAACTCCTCCAGGGATGGGGACTCCACCATTGCCCTGGGCAGCCTGGGACAAGTCCTGACAACTTTTTCTGTAGAGAATTTTTTCCTACTATCTAACCTACACCTTCCTTGGTGCAACTTGGAGCCATTTCTTTGTCCCATTGCTTGTTCCTTGGGAGAAGAGGCTGAACTCCACCTGCTCTAACCTCCTTTCAGGGAGTTGTTGAGAGTCAGAAAGTCTCCCCTGAGCCTCCTTTTCTCCAAGCTGAACAACCCCAGTTCCCTCAGCTGCTCCTCAGAAGACTTGTGCTCTAGACCCTTCACCAGCTTTGTTGCCATTTTCTGGACTTGCTCCAGCCCCTCAATGTCCTTTTTGGAGTGAGAGGCCCAAAGCTGAACCCAGTATTTTGGTTTGTAACCAAGAATGCGATTATTTTATTAAAAACCCTATAAATCTGTATTTCAATCTACTATGAAAATTACTGTTTTCTTTGGAAAAAGCCTGAAATCTCCTTAATGGCTTTTTTTTTTTTGTAGTAGGTAGGTATGTCATGCCTTCTTAAAATTAAGGTGTGATGCAGGAATTTGAATTTATGCTTGTTTTTTAGCAGCGATCAAGGTTGACTTTTCAGACTTGCCAACTTTATATTGCAGGTGGATTTACTGCTAAGTCATGAAAACAGCAGTGCTTAATAATTTCCAAATATGATTTGAAGGATCGGTGTGCCCTGAGAGGTGTTTATACTCTCTAGCATGGCTTCTCAGAGTTTAAAACAGAAGGTAGAGAGATGGTGAAAATTCAGGGCTATTACGGTCCTAAACTTGCAGAGTGAAGCACACGTGCAATTGCAAACAGAAACACGTTTGCAAATGTCAGAAGAAGGCTATAATGATATTAGGTATAACTGGGATCCTGAAAGAAGCAGTAATTTAAGCTCCAAGTTTGGTTTTTTGTGGTTTTTTTTTTCTCTTTAGCAAAGCAGCGGTACCTCAATTCGACAATAGGTGGAGCTGTCTGCGAGTGCAGAAACCACCTTTTGCAGCTATCTTTTTCATGCTGTTTTTAGGGCACAGCTTTGAGACTTTGCCATATTGTCACATCCGTCTGGTTTAGGGACTGTCGGCCAGGGGGCTGCTTTTACATCAGGCAGTCCTGAATTCTGGACGTTGAACATGCTCCCAACTCTTGCCTCCTTTACAATAAGACTTGTCTCAAAGGTCTCATTGTAATAGTTCATTGTACTACAAACCAGTAGCCCAGGCTATGGAAATTTTAGCATTACCTAAGGCCAGGATGATTCACAGTGACAGAAAGGGCAGACTGAAGTGGACTGTAGTGTAGTCATCAGCTGCCCATTTTTATCTAATCCCACATTAAACTCAGGCAGAGTTGAGCTGCTGACTCTTAATAGTGGAGCTAAGTCAATGTAACTTCATGTTAGGATGTGTGCAAGCGGAAATTCCACAGAGCCTGTGCTTCTGGAGAAGCAGAATTACAACATATTGATGAAGCAGATTTGCTTTTAAAATCTCACTCCAATATCTAATGTTCATTGAAGATCAAATATACTCTGATCTTTAATAAAAATGCTGTAACTACTGTTCACCCAGTATGCTAGTGAACATGCAGGAAGCTAAATCACTTGGTGGAACATCAGACTGCAGTGACACATCTTAAAATACAGGCTAGGCAAAATTCCTATGAATTTGCTCATACTAGAGGTAGACGTACCGGGAGAAGCTCTAGATCTACCAGGATGTTATCCATGTAATGAAACTCTGAGTTCTCCAGCTGCACCATCTCTTTTTTGATCTCCAGGATCCGGCCAATCACGCCATCCAGCACCTGCCGAATCACCGCCCGTTTCTGCTCGTGAAGGAGTTGGTCGTGGGCCATCTCCAAGTTACGGAAAATTTGAATGTATTTGATGTAGGAAGTGGCTAACATCTTGAATACTTTCACGTGGTCTTTCTCTGGCTGGAGGAACTCTTCTCTTTCTGTCTGGAGCTGGATGTCAAGGTCTTTCTGGGCATCTGCCCACATCTTATTGTAAGTGCTAGTTGAAAAGAGGAGACTGTTATCCTGACATGAAAGCAAGAGCAAGAACACAATGATGCCAGGGCTCTATGTGTGTGAAATGCTCAAAAAAAGCAAGCCTGGCAATGCGAGACATTGTATTTATAAAGAAACTTTAACTACGAGGGATTTTAAAAACTATTAGCACAAGTTTCTCTTTTTGTTTGTTTTAAGAATAGAAATCTTAAACCACTGATTTATTAATTAAAAGTTAAAAACTTTTCAACTTAACATATGCTTGAAGCTGCAAACCCTGACAGAGTTGTGAGTTTCAGTTATGCCGAGGTGATGATTTAATAGAACAGTTGTCTCCCCCTGAAGTCCTTCTCATGGGGGAAGGTCTCTTTTAGGTTTCTGCATGTTTGGGATGAGGACTAATTGATGTTTCTAAAGCATGTGCTGCTTTTCTGCCTTTCTGAAGTGGTTGCTCAGAGCTAATTGTAGGGTAAGAGCTGTAGTGGTGCCAATGCCAGCGATGTAGCTGCGGGCGCTATCTCAAATGAGAGGTGAGGAAAATAATTTAATTTATTTCCATGGCAGCAACTGTTGCACTCCAAGCAATTGCTAAACGTTTGTTCCAGTGTCTAGAGGATTATGTGACATGGAATATGTTACCTAAAGCCAGCTTCACGTCCAGAAGCACTAATGCTGTTTACTCAGTAGTTTTGGTAGCTCTGTTGTGCCTGGACTGGCTATCGGTGGCTTTTTGTGGTTAAAGCAGATCATTGCAGAACATTGGGAGAAATCATCCTAAAGGACCAAGAAATGGACTGTGGGCAATGGGGCTTTTATTCAAAGAAGAGCCCAAACAGCAGGTTTGTCGCTGAAAGGTGATAACACCTGCGGTAGTGAAAGACCCTTTTAGGTCCTGCTTTTACTTTGTACCTCTCTGCCAGGTAGAGATTCTCTCTTGGGAGTGACAGTCATAAAAAAAAAAATAAATAATCTTACTCTACTAGCAGAGCTAAGAAATGTCTTTTGCACTGAGCCTCAGTTATGCTGGGAGAAAAATCGTTGATTCATTTTGTCAGATTTGTGGGAAGAGAGGAAATCTGGGCTAAAGTAACAGGAAAAGCTGACTTTTGTTTAGACCTAGAAATAAAGGCCTCTGGCCTCAACTGGGCACTCTAGACCCATCCCCATGCTTAACCAAGCTGTTGTTTGCTCTTCCTAGAGCCTTTCAAATGATGAAGACAATAAAAAGCCCTGTCTCCATTAAATGAGCTTTCAGAGCAGACCTCTTACTGGCCTGAGTAGAGCTGCGGGAGTGCATGTGTATTAATTCTGACAAGAAAGCAGGGCGGCTGTTAACATTGCTCCTGCTTGATAATAAATGCTTAAGTTGGAGCTCTGTCAGCTGATCTTATCGTTCCCAGTCTCAGCGTACAGAATGATCTGAGGTCTGTGCTGCAAGAGGGACCAGTGGGATGGACAGGACAGACTCCAGTGCTTCGAGTGTCGGGTGTGCACTGCATGTCGAGGATGCTGACGGGGCTGCTGGGACTCCCTGCAGCAGTCAGCAAAAACACCAACAATCTGAACCCTGCTATTGAATTTGTACTGTTAACTTTAAAAAGTGCACATTATACTTTCCAGCTGACCTGGGTTTCTGCAGGATGCAGCTGGTCTTGCTTTTCCTAATGCCTCTGCAGCCCACCCAAGGTTTTTCCCCTTCCTTTTTTCCTACTTCATTTACATCCCATTGCAGCAGCACCCGAGTTCCTCCATTGCAGCAATTAACCCAGGTGCAGGAGATAAACAAAATAAAACCAGTGGAGCGCAGATCAGCACAAAGCAGACCAGTGCTAGCTTTGACCTACAAGCTCTGCTGGTTGATCAATGGGAGATTTGTGCACTTCCTCTGAAGCTGGGACACGGAAGAACGTACGCTGGTGCGAGGTTCATGAGGTTTTCCAGCACAGAAGGAAACAACGTGGTATTGTACTTGTGTTGTGCCTATTCACAGCCCGTTTGAGAGCAGGGAGGTTATAAATCTTGGAGGAAGCCCTGTAGGTTGTCCCCACAACTGATTTATGAACGGTGGGTATCCTCAGGCTAGAGCGTTCTGAATGCAGGTTATTGCATGGAGACAACAGAGTGTGCTGCAACGAGAACCGACTTGGCGATTGTCCGCTCCAATTTGCAATAATCTCTCTTTCTGCCTCCTCTGACTGAGGAATGTCAAGTGGTTCCTCCTGCTGAGCCAGCTAATATCCAGTTTCTTTTTATATTTTGAATGTCGTTTTGAGGGAGGAGGGAGGACAGAGCGCTCTAGCCTTTCAGAGTACGTGAACATAAGGCAATGTAGATGGAATGTAATTGCTTCCATAAAGCATTAGCTTATCAGATAAGCATTAAGATGATTGCAAGCACGTTGCTGTGGGTCAGATGTTAAGGCTACGGATATTACGGTGTGTTTGCGGCTTTTGCAGCGTGATGCTTTGTGTACATGAGAGGAAAAGAAGTGACAAGCCCACAGGAAAAACTAAATATTGAAGGAAAAGATTGATGTGGAACTGCAAGATTTTCAGCTGTGATGATAGCTCCTGTGTTCTTGTCACTAACTGATACCTTGCAGGGACCTGACCCTAGTGCTTCAGTTCATTAGGCACGTGATGGCAAACAGCAGACACTTGGTAACTGGGTAGTGCAAGCAGAAACGTGATTTCAGTGCTTCTTCAGTTCACCCCGATTAAAAACTAGAGGACACATGCATGACCACTTGTTTCCCCTCTCTGAAACAGGATTAAAACAATTACTTCAGGTTTTACTAGTATCCAAACGGGAGCCCTTCTGGGCTAGTCTGAAGGATCAGATGTGCTTGGCATTTATAGGCCTTTCTGGGGAGCTTGGCAGAGCTGCTGTAATACCAATGAGCTTTGGAGACAAATGTGTTCAAGGGTAGTCAGAAGAAGCAATGCACGTCGTCAAAGCTGTCTGCTAAAAGCAAAGGAAGAGAACTGACTCTCCTTGCCTGTTAATCGGACGACCCTTAAAGCCCCTCCTTGGATTTTTTGCCTATTTGCTCAGTCTCCCTCTGCATTCAGTTGTAAACTCCCTCAAAATTGCTTCCACGCACTGAAGGGCGAGTACAACACAACTGGCAGTGTGCTGACTTTGTGTTTACTGTCAGTGCTTCATCTCATAGGCTTGTTCCCATTGTTTAAGGGGTAGGTTGTGAGCTGCATCCCTGCCTCAGGATGATAACTGCATCTGAATTAAGACTGGATTAGAGCATCTAAGTAGATTCCTAGTGCAGGTAACCAGCAGGACTGAGCATCATTCTCCTACTCGAGACAGGAGATTGTGAAATTGTGGAAAAGGCAGAAGCCTGTCTCTCGATCTCTGCACGTGTGTAGCAGTGTAAGTAATGCTGCAAATTGTCATAGCAACTGCAACATAGGAGTGTTATGGGGAAAATCAGCAACATTGTAATGGGATGAGGAAAAAACACATGAAGTGACTTAATTCCAGTGCTCCCCACACTTCCCCTGAGTGCTTTCTGGCAGCTTACAGCTTGGGGGGGAAGGTCAAGGCTTTACCTCCTTACTAATGTTCCTTTCTCTTCTTACTCCCACAAAGTAGAAACAGTCTATAACAAGGGCTTGAAATTGTTTTGCTGTAGTGTGACTTCTCGTTTGAATCTCATTTTTATCGCTCAAAATAAAGCCTCATCTGCTTATTTAGCGTGAAGCTTAGAAATACGGTTTTCTGCTCAAGCTGCAGAGATGTTAAAAATCCTGCCAAATTATGCATTGCCTTATTTTAGTATTTCAGGGCCCTTTAACTCTGCGTGTTCACTTGACTCATCTCTTCTTACACTTGGAAAACAGCGCTGGGTTTGAGTACAGCTGAGGTTAGCTTGCTTACTTGCGTCCAACTGGCTTTGAGATTGAAGCATACCCTTCTTGGGAGGATTTGTGCTGAGCACGCAAACTGGCCCTCAGACCACTCTGGAGCCAGTCACGGCATCTGGCATCGGTGGCATTACCTTTGTGTGTGGTTTCCTCCCCGCCCCCCCACAAGTGTCTTGGGTTTTTTTGCTTAGCTGCCAGCGGGAATGCTATTTCTGTTATTTCAGGATGCGGCACAGTTTGTACTACAAGCTGTGTCTGTCTCTCCAGTTGTACATGGGCTGAACCTAGGCTTCTTTGATGCCTGTTTTTTTCTGAGCTGTCTTCTGAGGACAGAAATAGCTCACCCTTTCACATGCTAAACGTGGAGTGTAATGCTGCATGGGTCCTGCTGGTTTTTCTGATGGATGGGCACATGTAAAGAGACAGAAGGGAAAACATTTGACTCTTACTTGACCCATCTCTCTTCACCTCATGTAGAAACTCCTATTTGACTAAATGACTGCCAAATCATGTTTTAAACGTGATTTAAACTGTTCCTGAAGCATCTAGCTGTCACTGTAAACTACCTGCATTCTTTCTTTGTCCTAGGGGGACGTTGGGCTGCGTTGGGCCATCTAACAGGGAATGGAGAAAGCCCTGGGAAGGACTTCTGGGAGCAGGAGGGTATGGAGCTGGGATCTGCAGTTAGAGCCCAGCTGTGGGACCAAGGGAGAGGAGACCGAGAAGTGGGTCTAAGTGACAAGGAAGTGTGTGCAGTGGCCAGTCCCTCAGGGTCAACTCGAGGTACTTGAGGCTTGACAGGTCTGCCATTGTGTTAAGCCCTGGGCAAACACAGGGGAGGGAAACCCTGCCCTGCAGCCTCTGTAAAATAAAGAAACAAGAGACAAAGGTTGGGAGGGAAAAGTGAGGCCCCAAGAGGAAAAGGGGCTTGCACAAATGCTGCTTTTCTTTGCACAAATGCTGCTGCTTTTCTTTTTTTCTTCACATACACACACACACACACACACCCAGCTCTCTTTCTAAAACTCACCAAACTTGATGACTGCTTCCTCATTCAGGTCAGTGGTTACCTGTTCTCACAGTGCAACCTGCTCAAGCATTACACAGTGATAACTGGGTTAACTATACTATATGAGTAGCCTTCTCTTTTCTTTTTTCTTTTGTCTTCTTTTTGGGGTGGAGAGGTGCAGAGAGAGTTCAACGTGGCTTTACGACAAAACCAAATGAACTGAAAGGTTGTCTGAATCAAGTCATATTTTAAAGAACTTCAGCCTGTAGACTGGAGCACTGCAGCCTCACTGTTCTGAGCTCAGCCAGGTCTGCCTTGCTCCTAAAATAAGATTTTACAATTATGCCAAACTTTTTAGTTGGTGATGAACCTAACACTGCCAGATGATTTCTTTTAAGCATGCTCGCTCTAGCCGTGATGTTTTACAGAGTTTGAAGTGTTTGGGGAAAATAAAGGAAAAACTTCAACAGGCTTTGGGCGTGACAGGGTGGAAAAAATACAACTCTCTGGCATAGTTAATGTGAACAGCTCTCTGCTTCTGCCATCTCCAATTTCAGCCGTTGGTGCTATAATGGAAAGTGAATAGGGGATAAAAGATTTCTGTGCCATAAATGTAATGGGAAACTGCAGGGAAGGCGAGGAAGCGCTTCACTCAGCAGTGCTGGCAACGCCACACCTCAGCAGGTCTCAAGCCACCTGCTCTAGCCTAACGCACGGGGCTGATTGGAAAAATGGCTGGTTTCTTACAGAGAATGTTGCGAAGAGCTCAGGGTGGGGGAGACGTTATTCTAGGCTGCACTTTGCATGCTCCAAGGGCCACCCTTCTGTCTGCCAGGCTGCAGCTCCTGCCCAAGCTGGAGGCTGCCCTTTGAGGTGAGGAAAGCCAGCCTCCCATCCTTTGCAAACAGTTGTCCTCCTGGCCAGGGAAGCGTGAAGGGAAGGAGAAGCTTGGGAACTTATATTCAATTAGTGCATAGCATTGCAGCAGTGAGCTCTTTGTTGAGAGATGCAAAGCCAGAAAGACAAGAGCTGAAAAGACATGACCTGCTCAAGCTCTGAGCAGCAGTTGCCTATGCGACATTTTATCATGTGTGCTAATGAAGTTTATTTCAGCATTAATCACCTTATGCATATTTCCACCCCCCCCACCCCCCCTTCCTTTAGTAAAGGAAAGAGCAATTGTCCATCCAGCTGCATGTAGGAAGGGCAGAGGCTGTGTCTGGATGCTTGTCCTGATTTGAGTGAGAACAGGACAGTGTTGCTCTACCTCTGCTAGGATCAGGAGGCTTTAAGCACAAAGTTAACACTCAGTTTCTTGAAAACTGGAGCCTCTTCTTGCACTGTTTCCTAGCACAAGGGCTGCTGGGATATTTCGACTGACAACACTTTTTCCCAAAGGAGACAACGTATGATCAATGCACAAGATCTTTCTCTACCTGCTTGTTGAAGATGAAGGGAGGCACGGGGGAGGGAGTTGCAGCTTTGAGTCTTAGTTGTGATCATTTTGATTCCAGCTCCATTTTCCTGCTTTCACATAAGCAGGATGACACGCTAATTCTCACCAGGGGTGGCAAGAGGGGCAAAGATGAATCTGTGAATGCTTGGGAGATATATGAGAGAGCACACGCTAGGAATACCCAGGAGGAAGCTAATAATTGTGGCGTTTGGTTGGAATTTGAAGAATATGGCCTGGGGCCGCATGCTGAATGAGGGGATAAAAAGAAATATTCAGCAACAGCCCAATCGCTGAATAAGGCTGGGGCCCTGTGGGAAGAAAATAGGATGTGATCATATCATAAGAAAGTGCATCGTAACGCAGCCACGTGAAGCGAGGGGGACGAGGGGATTAAAAGTTGTGCTGACATTTTGATTTTGCAGCCTTTCATTTTCTTTAACCAAGCTTTGGGGATGTAATATATAAAATGTAGCTCTTCTTCCGTTGTTTCTGTCAGAAGCAAAAGGGGAGATGCCAAAGATCTTGTCTTAGATCAATATTTAACCACCTGATTAATTCATGTAAGCTCTATTTGAGACATGAGATTTTAAATTTTAAAGGGTTTTGATTGTTTAAAGCTCCTTGGTGGCAGTGGCAAATGTCTCGTAGCTGATGAAAACGTGTTGCAGATGATATCGGTGCTGAGACTCAGCTTTGAGCGTGTCTGTACTAGGGCAAATTAAGAAGTTACTGGGCCAAGATGCTACAGGCCAAGTAAATGATAAAAGAGGAGGAAACAGAACAGAAAAAGACAAATGCAAAACCATCTATGTAAATCCCCTGCTTGATGTCTGGAACAGAACGCACAGCTCTCTGACTGCAGTGTCTGAGAGACCACTGCCCTGCGCGCACCCCGCGTACGTCCGGCCCGTCCAACCGGCTACACAAGATGCATGCGATTCCTCGCTGCATGAAGCAGCTGTTCTTCCAGATGTCTAAAAAGCAGCTGTTTACCTCAAGCTCAAAAAAAACCAACCCAGGCTATGTTGTGCGTAACATTTCTGTACAGTACACAGGATGTGGCTAGAGAGTATTGATGGGCAGACAGACGGACTCTGTCCTCGGCGTGAGATGGCACCACTGGCAGCCATCCCTATTCCCACCCAAATAAGGTGGTGTCCTGTAAAATATTTTTGTCCAAAGTACCAAAGTTCTTGCTTATAAACCCCCAGGTGTTGTTAGCTCTTTTCTTCTTCAAGTAAGGCAGCCTGTTACAAGACATCTTGGTCATGTGGCTGTTAGAATACTTTTAATTTAGCACGATTCCTGGTACACAGCCAGGATAACCCCACCACATGTAACCATGCAGCCTCAGTAACTTACTTGAGAACCAACTCAGCTGTACATTGCAAAATGAGACAGCCAAGGACAAAAGGAAAACCCACTCTTATTTCATAACCACTGGCATTGATTGCAACTCAGCTCTGTGCTGGGGTGGAATGCACAAGGCTATGAACAGTAAACAGTAAGATAAATTTTACTGAAGGATTTGCCAGCGTTGTCAGCCCAAATAGTTCAAAAATGATAAAATGAAACTTTTAAGGCCAGGTATGTGTAGGTAAGAATTTAGTACTTTTTATTTTCCTGATAGTTTTGGGGACTGGAGCATCTCAGTGCCAAGGAAAGGCTGAGAGACCCGGGACAGTTTAGCCTGGGGAAGAGAAGACTGAGAGGGGATCTGATCAATGCTGAGCAAGAGCTAAAGGGTAGGGATCAAGAGGGTGGGACCAGAGGCTTCTCAGTGGTATCCAGTGACAGGACAAGGGGCAATGGGCAAAAAGTGGAACCCAAGAGGTTCCATTTGAACCAGAGGAAAAAATTCTTTCTTGTGCAAGTGCCAGTGCTTGGCCCAGGCTGCCCAGAGAGGCTGTGGAGTCTCCTTCTCTGAAGAGATTCCAAACCCACCTGGACAATGTGATTCTGAGCAGCCTGCTCTGGGTGACTCAGCTGGAGCACGAGTGTCGGACAAGATGATCTCCAGAGGTCCCTCCCAACCTCTACCAGTCTGTGATTCTGTTTGGGAGCATTTTTGATTCACATTTTTTCTGGGTTTTTAAAAATGTATTTTTTAAAAGCAAAGGTGAGATTCTGAGGTGATAACCCGAATTGAGTGGCTGAGGCAATAAAGAAAAACACAAACTATCCAGAAAATTTGGTTCTGACTGAGGTGTTAACAAGTTACTCAGCCTCTTGCTTAACTGAAGGTCTGTAGGTGCTGTGGTTGATGAGCAGGTATGTATTTAGCCTTGTGTTCGTGAAGGACTGGATTAGCCAAGCTATAAATGCTGTGCCCAGCTGTAGAGGGGGTATAGTTAAGAGAGCCAAGAAGCATGAACGTCGGATTGGAGATCCTACCAGCAACACCAGCTTCTTTGGAAACGGAACCGTTTAGATGTTTTTTGACGTGTATGGCTTTGCTTTTCAAATGGCTTTGCTGTTCAGTGCTGGCAGTGCTATAGGAAATACTAAACAGCCCTGTTGCTATTAAAATTAAACCAAGTTAAGACAAACAGTTGAAGCACAAGTATTTTCCAGCTGTATTCAACTTAATTCCTTTGGTGTTAATCTAGCTTAAATAAGGGCATTCAGACACTCAGTAGGAATGACAGAATCTGAGATAACTCTCTCTGGAAGATGTCAAGCACTACATTTGCAGGCTTTGTTTGGGTTGTTTTTTGTGGTGGTTTTGTTTTTTTTAATTATTATTATTCCCTCCCGCCCTTTTAACCAATGCAATTTAGAGAACTATGCATTACTGAACTTCCCTTAAATAAGGAACCATAACAGTGCAAGACATAGTATCACAGAATGGTTTTGGTGGGAGGGCACCTTTCAAGGTCATCTAGTCCAACCCCCCTGCAGGGAGTAAAATAATTTTTCCCTCCTTTTAGTTTAAAGCCATCACCCCTTGTCCTGTCACAACAGGCCCTTCTAAAAAGTCTGTCATCTTTCTGACAGGTCCCTTGAAGTAATGAAAGGCCATGCAAGGGTCTCCCTGGAACCTTCTCTTCTCCAGGCTGAACAACCCCAACTCTCTCAGCCTGGCTTCACAGCAGAGGGGTTCCTGCCCTCAGATCATTTCTGTAGCCTCCACTGGCCCTGCTCCAACAGGTCCCTGTCTTTCTTGTGCTATGATGACCCAGGCCCTGCACTGGATTAGTCAAGGACCTAAACAAGTCTTCCTTGAACTTATGGCTGCTGGAGACAATGTTGGGTATGTGTCCTTGGACAGAAGCCCCAGCCTGTCTCTGCTGTGCTCTTGATGATATTTTTCTTTATTCCCCTCAGCCCACTCTTTTCTCCTGAGTCAAGGAGAAAGGAGAAGGAAACTGCCTGGATGGAAAGAAGTGGAGCTGGCAGTGATATCTGGCTGGGACTGCAAATGTACTGAGGCAGGAGACTGGGCTAGGGGAAACACAATGTGAAGGTAACAAGGAGAGCTGCTGTAGTTCTGAGGCTGGAAGGACAGTTTAGAGTCCGAGAGGTTTTACGTGGCAAAGAGTTGGAGTTTGGAAAGCCAATACTGAGCAAAAGAAAGAGGAGGTTTTGAGGCTGGTGGCGTTGATTCCAGAGGAGAAGATGACCATGGATGAGAAGCCAGCAGAGGCTGTGCTCATAACCGGTTTGGATAGGGTAAGGTTTGACCTGGTCAGAGCTTGAACCTGCAGGAGAGGAGCAGCAACAGGCAGCAAACGCTGCCTGAGGGTTTTTTCCTTTTAATTTGTTTCCCTAATGTACTATTATTTATTGAACCTGAGCAAGTCCTATCCAGTTCAGAACTGGAAACAAGAGCCACCCCAAACTGGGCTGTGTCCAGGGTTTTGTACCACTGGACCTGGAGGCTGTGTACATCAAGCTACTGAGGGATAGTGTCAGGAAAGACATTCACGGTCAGGTTCCCAGTTTTCTAATAATGCTTTCTTAACACGGAGGCTTGGTGTCTTAGACCTGTTTGCAGAGAAACGAGCACAGCTCCTTGCAGGCTCTTTGATTCAGTGCCCAGTTATTGCAAACAACGTTTCAAAGCTTTGTAGTGTGCTGGAAGGACGGGTTTCATTACAGGAAAACAACAGTCCCACCAAATGTTGGTCTCTAAAAGAGGGGAAAACCCGCGCACTCTGCGGGGCTCGATCTCCCAGACATCTCCGGCTGCCTGATCCCCGCTGCTGCCTCCCGGGAGGCCGCGGGCCCTGCCTGGCCCGACGGGAAGGGGCACCGGCACCTCGCATCCCTTGTACTCTTTTGCATCCGTTTGTACCGGCGGCTCTTTTCCCCTGGAGGTCGGGGGGGGGGGGGGGGTGTGGGGGGGTGGGGGTTGGGGGGGGTGGGGGTGGGGGTTGGGGTTGGGGTTGGGGGTTGGGGGTTAGGGGTTGGGGGTTGGGGGTTAGGGTTAGGGTTAGGGGTTAGGGTTAGGGTTAGGGTTAGGGTTAGGGTT